>JAEQBA010002639.1:0-16494 GCA_019434445.1 Phalangium opilio
TTCCTTTGCTGCAAAAAATATATTTAAAGAAGTCCTGGCTGACTAATTCATCAACGCCCAGGTCAAATTGCCCTACATAGGAAGTTTAAAATTTTCTGGAAAGTTAACTTCTTAATTAGTAAGTAGTGGGTACTCAAAATAAATACTAGATAGGCAAATGAATCTACCCTTTAAATCACTTTTGTTGGTCAGCTTCTGTTTACAAGGAAAAATTATCGTAATTCAGTCACGATGCTTATTTTTCAAAATATATATCGGTTATCCCATTACAAATTTACAGCCAAAAAGGGCCGATTGAAAAATATTATAATATCTAAACCAACATTTATCCTTGATATATTTGATATGTAAATCAAGATAACGAAGGTCAATGTAGTATTGTGTAAAAAGATGTGAATGAGAAAACAGTTTCATCATTCAAATATTAATTGCGAATTTCATTCGACTTCTCCGGGGGTGCTATGAAAAGTTTTTTTTTGTTCCATTTGTAAATAAAGATCACTTCCCCCTCGGATTAGAGTTTTACATAAGTGACGAGCTCGGAACCAATCCTAGAGCAGTCCAATGGAAATTCACTATAAATGAATGATAAAACGTCATCAAACCTTAAATGTTTTATAAAATTGAAAGAATTAAATGTTAACGCATTTCGAGTTTAGTTTTTCATTTAACAAATCGCTTTCAAAGGTCTCGGTCGCTCTAGAAAGTTCAGATTAATGTCTTGAAATCCGAATTTATCGATATCTAATTACAAAGGATATCTGCATTACTCCTTCGTGCAAGATTTTGAGTCGGGATTCGACACTGAATCCATGAGATTTTGGTTCGAAAATAACTGGCATCTGAGTCTGTACATCGCCGGAGCCTACCTGCTTTTGATCTTCTCTTTACAAGAGCACAGGAAAACGCGAAAACCCTTCCATGTCATTTGAGCCTCTTTATTATAAGGTCAGTTTCGGATTCGTTATTTTAACCTCGGTATTACAAGGTTCAGTTTGGTTTGGTTATTTGAACTTTAGTATTATTAGGTCATGTTTGATTTGGTTATTTGAACCTCAGTATTGTTAGGTCAGGTGAGGCAAGGTTAGTCAAAAAAAACCGATTGCAAAAATTATAATATCTAAACCAACAATTTCGTATTTCCTTGATATATTTCGATATGTAAATCAAGCTAACGAAAGACTATGTAGTAAGTATTGTGTAAAACATGTAAATGAGAAAACAGTTTCATCATTCAAACATTAATTGAGAATTCCATTGGAAATTCACTATGAATGCTGGAAACCTCATCAACCCACAGGGAATTTTTATAAAATTGAAGAAATTAAACGTCATTGCATTTCGAATCTAGATATTCATTCAACAAGTCTCTTTCAAAGGTCTCGGTTGTTTCTAGGAAGTTCAGATTAATAATGTCATCAAATCCGAATTTATCGATTTCTAATTACAAAGGATATCCGCATTACCCTTTCGTGCAAGATTTTGAGTCGGAATTCGATGTTGAATCCATGAGTTTATGGTTCGAAAATAACTGGCATCTGAGTCTGTACATCGCCTACCTGCTTCTAATCTTCTCTTTACAAGAGTACATGAAAACGCGAAGACCCTTCAACGTTCGCAAAGCACTTTTGATATGGAACATGTCCGTGGCTGTCTTTAGTACCTGTGGCATGCTACGAGCGGTACCAGAGATTGCATACATCATAAAGAACTTTGGCATTGAGAGGTCAGTTTGTGACAACAGGGCAAATTCGGTCTCTATGTTTTGGGTATTTGCATTTGCAATTTCGAAGGCGTTCGAATTAATGGACACTTTCTTTGTGGTCATGAAGAAACAGCAATTGACATTTTAGCACGTGGCACATCACGTTCTAACGATGGTAATTTTTTGGTACGGTGTAACTGAATTGCCCGCTGCAGGGCGTTGGATTGTTGTAATTAACTATTCAGTGCACTCTTTCATGTACACCTAATTTTCATTGAAAGCAGCGAAAGTAAATGTTCCCATTAATGTTTCTATGATTATGACCAGCGCCCAAATTATACAAATAGTCGCGTGTCTCGTGGGGGGGGGTTCCTACGCGCTTAGGGCCAATCTGAATGTTAACAAGTGTAATACTACGATACCAATGGCCATTTTGGGGATTTCATTTGGTCTAATTTTGTTATATTTATTTGTAAGTTTCTTTATAAAACGATATTTAACAACGAGTCCATCGAATGATAAGAAAGTTTAGAAAGGTTGGAGAGTTTCTGTAATAAATGTTTAGCTGTGTTTTCGTCGTAAATACTGTACTCACAAACCAATTATACTATAATGTTTGACTGACAAATTCTTAATATAATGTCCTACTGAATAAAGTGCATTTTGGCAAACTAACTAAAATCTTCTAATTCCTAGAAGTATTACGCACCAATAGCAAAGAATGGCATATATCCTAAAATGAGAAGACCTCAAATGAGTGGACCCCATAATAACGGTTATCATGACCGTAATCGCGGTATAGTGTTACAGCAGATCCCTAAAGAGCAGTACAACCGGGATGTGAAAAACGATAGTTGTTTATGATGGTCTAGGTTGGGTTATTTGAAGCCCAATAGTATTAGGCCATACAACGTTAGTCTTGGTTATTAGAACCTCAATATTATTAGATCAGGTAAGGTAAAGGTGGGTTTGATTATTTGAAACTCAATATTATTAGATCAGGTAAAGTTTGGGTTTTTTTTGGTTATTTGAAACTCAATATTATTAGATCAGGTAAAGTTTGGGTTTTTTTGGTTATTTGAAACTCAATATTATTAGATCAGGTAAAGTTTGGGTTTTTTGGTTATTTTAAACTCAATATCATTAGATCAGGTAAGGTAAGGTGAGTTTGGTTATTTGAAACTCAATATTATTAGATCAGGTAAGGTAAGGGTAGGTTTTTGTTTTTTTTGCACCTCAGTAGCAAAAATTAGGCAAAGTAAGGTAAGGGTAGGGTAAGATGATCTAATAAGATATATGCAATAAGTTTGTCACTGTTTACTGAGAGCTTGTCATGAAGTAACGTAGGTGAAACGTCATAGGCGGAACTAATCTTATAAACTTCTGTTGTACTTAATAGGCAAGTCAAACTGTAATGTCAAGAATTCTTCAAAACTCTACTTGAGCACTGCTATTTCCCAAAACAGCAGCCACTATTTCTAAAACCGCAGTTTTGAATATTGCGTTTTGGTTTTTTGGAACCGCGGTACTTATTCGGGAACTGCTCTTACAAGACACACCCTAAAAATCATCTATGATATCCTTTAAACAGACATACTCTTTATTTCAAGGTTAAGTATTTCCAAAGTCAGGATTCGACACTGAATTCATGAGATTATGGTTCGAAAATAACAGGCATCTGAGTCTGTACATCGCCGCCGCCTACCTGCTTCTAATCTTCCTCTTTACAAGTGTACATGAAAACCCGAAAACTGTTCAACGTTCGCAAAGCACTTTTGATATTGAACATATCAGTGACTGTCATTTATACCTACGAGGTACCAGAGACGACTTACGTCCTGAAGAACTTTGGCATCGAGTTTCCAGTTTGCCATAACTATAGGCCTATTCGGTCTTTAAGTTTTAGGTCTTTGCATTCTCAATTTCGAAAGCGTTTGAGTTATTGGACTCTTGCATGATGATCTATCCGTACTTAATAGGCAAGGCACGTTTAATCCCCCTGTATTGGATATTCATAAACTTAATTATAATTTATTTTATAACACCGTAGTACAAGGAAAACCATCGTCACCTAATCAAGTTGTTGGTTGTTCAAATACATAAAAAAGAAACGATATAAAGAACTAAACCTCGTAACTATTAAAACTTAATTAATCTAACGCCGGCTTTCAAGAAAGTAAAGGGCATAAATAACAAAACATTCAATAAAAATTCTAGAGGGCCGGTAGGCCCTTCTAGATAAGATCCCACACCCTCCCGTAATGTTAAATGAAAATTCACAGATTTTCGCCGATTTTCCCATAGGAATAACATGGGGTTTTTGGTGCTCCTGTACATCGAATCATTTAAAAACTAAAGCGAAGTTACGTTTCGGAATACTTTCAAATTAACAAGTAACTATTCAAGGTGTGCCTTTTTCAAGTTTCATGAAAATTAATTAAGTCTAAGTATGTTAATTTAATTAAAAATGTAAGTACCTCAAAAAATTATTCTACAGCAGACGACGCTAATTGTTCATTACTCTACAGTAGACGACGCTAATTTGCAATTTCACCGCCTTGAAACTTTAACTTGATATTTTTCAATAAATATAACACTATATTTATTAAAAATTTCTCTGGCGGGTCTATTTTTCGTTTAATTATGTGTCTCGGTTGAAATTCTATACTTAAGATACCTTTTTAATTTATATTTTAGATGTTAGTTTCGACCAAGGCTTAAGTTGCCTTACTTAGGCCATGGATTTGTAATGAAGCGTAAGCTTCATGGATATTTCACTGTAGCCTTCAGTAAGGCATAAGGATAGATGGATCAGTGTTGGAAATAAGCATTTTTTTAAAACTGGACCTGTGGCCTAGGTATTTTAATTAAAATAACTGGCCACGGTGCCACTCACTGTAAACGTACAAGGGCAGTGAACGCAATGTCATGGATAATTGTAATCGCAGAGTGGACTGTAAAAGATACGGATTTGATAGTTTAAAAATCGTGGCAGGATGTTCGTTTTGAAGTTGACTATTAAGCTCGGGTTCTAAAACCAATTGTGAGCCGTATCTTATAAGAACTAGTAGAAGTGAAAGACCATTTTTAACCTCGTCCTCTATGTGAAAAATTTCGCATTTCAGGCAAAAAATTGTTTTATAATAGATTAATACAAATGCAGACTGAAGGAACAGATATTATATAAAAAAGGACTTGGTTTGCCCAAGCCTAAAAAGCAAAACGATAAGAGTTTTTTCCAGTTGACTGAAGCGCGGATATTTTATTTTTCTATATAATTTTAAAGACAATCCGTATTGTACTACTCTTTAGAATTTAATTCAATCTCCTGATTTTACTGCTAATGGATTTATTTCCTATAAATTAATTGAAATAAAAAATTACTTATCTCAGATATTTCATGATAAAATTTTACGAAAATGGAATTGTTGAAAAATCTGAGATAAGTAATTTTTTATTTCAATTAATTTATAGGAAATAAATCCATTAGCAGTAAAATCAGGAGATTGAATTAAATTCTAAAGAGTAGTACAATACGGATTGTCTTTAAAATTATATAGAAAAATAAAATATCCGCGCTTCAGTCAACTGGAAAAAACTCTTATCGTTTTGCTTTTTAGGCTTGGGCAAACCAAGTCCTTTTTTATATAATTTGAATATCATTCACGTCATCAACAGATACTTTAGTAAAATTCGAACATTGATGAGATTTCTGGGCGAGTCGATTTTATCTTATCGTTTAACAAATCGCTTTCAGACGTCTCGGTCGCGTTCATAATGTCTTCCAATCCGAACTTAGCGAAATCTGATTACAAAGGATATCTGTATTTCTCCTTGGTGCAAGATTTTGAGTTGGAATTCGATGTTGAATTCATGAGATCATGGTTCGAAAATAACAGGCATCTGAGTTTGTACATCGCCGGAGCCTACCTGCTTCTGATCTTCTCTTTACAAGAGTACATGAAAACGCGAAAAGCCTTCAATGTTCGCAAAGCACTTTTGATATGGAACATGTCCGTGGCTGTCTTGAGTACCTGTGGGATGCTAAGAGGGATACCAGAGATGTTTTACATAATGAAGAACTTTGGCATTGAGAGGTCAGTTTATGACAACAGGGCAAATTCGGTCACTATGTTTTGGGTATTTGCATTTGCAATCTCGAAAGCGTTCGAGTTATTGGACACTGTCTTCGTGGTCATGACGAAACAGCCATTGACACTTTTGCACGTGACCCATCACGTTCTAACGATGGTAATTTTGTGGTACTCTGTATCTGAATTGCCCGCTTTTGGGCGTTCGGTTTTTGTAATTAACTATTCGGTGCCTTTTTTCATGTACACCTATTATGCATTGAAAGCGGCGAAAGTAATTGTTCCCATTAATGTTTCTATGATTATGACCAGCACCCAGATTGTTCAAATGGTCGCCTATCTCGTGGCGGGTTTCTACGCGCTTAGGGCCAATCTGAATGGCAAAGAGTGTAGTACTACGATACCAATGGCCATTTTGGGGATCACATTTGTTCTTTTTATGTTATATTTATTTGTGAGTTTCTTTTCGAAAAGATATATAAACACACCACCCTCGCATGACAAGAAAATTTAGAAAGGTTGGACTGTTTCTATAAAAAATGTGCGGGTGTATTTTCGTATTAAATATTGTACAAACAAACCAATTATGCTATAATGTTTGGCTGAAAAATTCTTAATATACTTTAAATGTCTTAAATATCCAAGGAAATGAAGTGCATTTTGGCAAACTAACTCGTATGTGTTAAGTTATTCATAAAAATATCACACGTAAAAGCAAAAAATGGTGTAAGGTTAAAGGTTTGGGTTAACAATTCCAAAGGGTCGCACTATTAACAGAGAAAAGTGAGTGTAATATATAAAATTATACATAAACTAGTTTTTGCTTCGCAGGCCTTAAAATACTGCCTTTACACACAATCCTTGCAGCCATATCGTATGATGTACATCTACGATGAGGCTCTTAGTTTGACCTGACCTGTTGGCGTCCCCGTCGTGCCAGACGTTCGCCTTTGACAGTATAAGTATTAGATTTAATTGTACCGGTAAGGTTACGCATTTTGAATTGGGTCTTACGTTTGGTCGATATATTTAAAGCGAGAGAAACGATTATGATATTGCCTTAATTTAAAAGGGAGGTTTCCTACTCCCTTTGAAATTTCTGTCACTGTTAACAATAAGGATTTGACGCTTTCAATCCCGCTCCCCTATATCAAGATTCAAAGAAATCGAGGGGAATTTTGTAAGCAAAAGCAAATATATATTGACGTTATGTTTAGAATGGTCTTAAGGCGGAGTTTATTCCTAGTTACGTGTATTTCTCCAGAAAGTATTGTATCTAGACTCTTTTGCCATGGAAGGGGGTCTTACCCAAGCCCTGGTGGCATCACGACCCTATCCCTCGAGCCTTATTAAATTAATCAAAAATGTCTTGATTAGAATCAAGACCTAAAAAGTATCGATAAGACTGAGGTTATCACTTGTCTGAATGATCAGATATTAATTTTTCTTTAATTGAAACTTAAATGCATGCTTAAGAAAAAACAACGTTCCATTACCGTTTTCCGTTGAAATAAATTATTTTACTGGTAATCAATTTCAAAAATTTACTTATCTCGGCTTTTCGACCACAATTCCATTCCCCGAAAACATTTTATCATTACATTAATTACTTTTGGGAGATAACGTGTTAAAATAGCCTATAAAAGAATAAAAAACTGTAATAGCGGTCTGTTTAGCCATGATAACAACCTTTTAAAAGTTGCAAGCACTATATAACCCTTTCGAGACTAACTGGACCTGAGCAAACTATAGCTTAACCTGCTACTAGTACGACCAGAGAGAATTGATGTAATCTGAAGCTGAAATTTCATCATGTGCGACCTGCGGCCCTGAAACTCTCCCATAGTCCCAATGTATGTAGAACATAATTTTTTCGCTGTTATCTGCCAAAATCAATCTTTCTAGGTAGTGCCGCCTCCTCACTTGAATTTTTCATGATATAATAAGGTTTGAATGAACAAAATTCTAGATTACTATTTTCACTACTATGTCCCTCTGCTAACTTGAAGCAAACTTTCCTCTCTTTCTGCTGCTCATTACCGGTGCCATTCTCTTGACTTTCTGTTCGTTATAACTACTATCATGAATTTATTTATTTCAAACCAAATAATAAAAAAATGGATTCTTTTTCCTTTTGTGCTACTTAGAATTTTCAAATGTATATAATGTTGTGCCGTGCCATATCAAATAGTCTCTAACCATTGTTAGAAACTAGAGAGAGAAATTGGGCAGTAACACTGATCATGCCCTGAACTATGAGAAAGAACAACACGACGGTTGACTAAAGTACACTTGATATTACATCATTTTGTAAAACCGCGAGTAAAAATCTTACTGTCCCTATTGAATTTGGCGCCATTGGTTTTAGAATAATTAAAATGTTCCACCGCGAAGCGTGCCGGTCACAAATGGGGATGTAACGTCTTTAGGAACCTTTTAAAGCGCAAAACCATACACGTACTCTCCCAAAAGTAATTAATGTAAAGATGAAATGTTTTCGGGGAATGGAATTGTGGTCGAAAAGCCGAGATAAGTAAATTTTTGAAATTGATTACCAGTAAAATAATTTATTTCAACGGAAAACGGTAATGGAACGTTGTTTTTTCTTAAGCATGCAATTAAGTTTCAATTAAAAAGAAAAATTAATATCTGATCATTCAGACAAGTGATAACCTCAGTCTTATCGATACTTTTTAGGTCTTGATTCTAATCAAGACATTTTTGATTAATATCTGTTCCTTCAGTCTTCATTTTAATTAAGAATGTTAAGAAACTGTTTTACATTTTCAAAATCTGCACTAAGCAGAAACATATATAAAGGGGACCATAACTTTAGCTCAATCAGACATTTATTTATAATGATACTTCAAAAATAAAACGTAAATCATTAAAAGTTTGTATTCTTATTGTAATTAGAATAATACATTTTTTACAATCATTTATTGAAACGCGAGGCGCCCCCCTAAAAATTCCACCTACCCACAAGCACCCGGGCAAAGCGTCTACCCAAAAGTACCCACAAGCACCCACAAGTACCCACAAGTACCTACAAGCACCCACAAGTACCCACAAGTACCTACTAGTACCCATAAGTACCTACAAGCACCCACAAGTACCTACAAGCACCCACAAGTACCTACAAGCACCCACAAGTACCTACAAGCACCCACAATTACTACAAGCACCCACAAGTACCTACAAGTACCCACAAGCACCCACAAGTACCCACAAGTACCTACTAGTACCCACAAGTACCTACAAGCACCCACAAGTACCTACAAGCACCCACAAGTACCTACAAATACCTACAAATACCCACAATACCTACAAGCACCCACAATACCTACAAGCCCCCAAAGTACCTACAAGCACCCACAAGTACTACAAGCACCCACAAGTACCTACAAGCACCCACAAGTACCCACAAGTACCTACTAGTACCCACAAGTACCTACAAGCACCCACAAGTACCTACAAGTACCTTCAAGCACCCACAAGTACTACAAGCACCCACAAGTACCTACAAGCACCCACAAGTACCTACAAATACCCACAATACCTACAAGCACCCACAATACCTACAAGCACCCACAATACCTACAAATACCCACAATACCTACAAGCACCCACAATACCTACAAGCACCCACAATACCTACAAGCACCCACAAGTACCTACAAGCACCCACAAGTACCCACAAGCACCCACAAGTACCTACAAGTACCCACAAGTACCCACAAGTACCTACAAGCACCCACAAGCACCTACAAGTACCCATAAGCACCTACAAGTACCCATAAGCACCAACAAGTACCGACAAGCACCCACAAGCACCCACAAGTACCTACATGCACCCACAAGTACCTACAAGCACCCACAAGGTAATCAAGTTTAAGTAGCTTTAACCTAAGCAGAGAAAAGATAAATTGTTCATTAAGCTAGCTATTGGTTCTAAGAATTTGACTATAACCGCGGTAAAACGACCAAACTCGCTTCATACACTACATAACTCATGCTAAAAAGTCGCAGGTTCCATAGTTTCAGGGTAAACCACGTAAGTCAGAGCATGTAATTAAAACTATGAAAAACAGTACTTAAACTTAAAATTTCTTGATGAAAAAAAATAGGCGCCAACTATGGATATGGGGCTTTCATTTAAGACCGTTTTCAAATCTATCTGACTTACGGTTATTTTTGTAAGGGTATGGACAAAATTTGTAACTTTGGAAAATTTCCCATGTTATTTCTATGGGAAATTTTCAGTTTTTCGTCAAAATCTGTGATTAATTTTATGGAAATGAAAACCACCCTTAGCAACTTTATTTTTTATAAAATAAACTAATTAATGGATCTCTTTGAAATTTTAACCACATATTAAGGGTCCGAATTGTAGTTCAGTGGATTTTTTTCGAACCAATTAGTACAATACAAAAAAACTACATCCAAACAAAAAACCCTCCTTATACATTAAGAGCAGTATGAAGTCTTATCTAAGAGAGCTACCGCTCTCATAGAATATCGCGGCTCTCCATTTAAGCCACTACTCCTGCTAGCGCAAGGCGCTTATTTTCACAACCTACTTGATTAAAAAAAGGTCTTGGTTTGGACCAAGACAGAAAAAACAAACGATAAGAGTGACGTTTATCAATTGACTGAAGTCCCGATATTGCAATTTTTCTTTATTTATATTAATTTAATCCTTAATCAATATTTAATTCAATCAACTGATTTAACAGTTAGTCGATTTATTCCCTCCAAATTGATTGAAAAACTACAAATTTACGCATTTTCAAGAACAAATTAGATTTTCCGAAATTATTTTATGATATTAATTATTTTGAGCGTTCAATATTGAATAAATTTAGAATTTCAAGGTGTAAGAAATTGTCCGTGTGGAATTAGAACCAGGGACCACTTGAACCCAAAGCAAGTATTATACACCTAGACCAAAGGACGACGAAACGTATTGAGAAGTAAAACACGAAAATAAAAATACTCCTAAATTTATAATATGAAGCTCTAAGACGCGACCTTCCGGGATTTAACCTGGTACCACTCGCAACCAGCGCGAGTATCATACCCCTAGACCAACGTACAACGAACATGTACTGCAAAGTCAAACAGGAAAATCAAGAGCTCCTAAAATTTAAAATTTGAAGGTGTAAGAAAGGGTCCTTGTCAGGGTTGGCAAAAACTTAGTTAAAAAAATTTGTGTTTTTATTGTTTATAACACGATTTAAAGTTAGATTTTCGGAAAACATTTTATCATGAAATTAATTATTTAAAAGGGAGTACGTGTTGAGGGTACAATATTGAATATTTGAAAAATTCTACTGACTGTTTAAAAAAGAGCAAACGATCTTTTCAAAAGGAAAATATAATTTTTTTAATAGCGGATACAAAAGGAGTGTGATGCGTAAATTTGTACATTTCACCCCTAATGTCAAAATGCCTGATTTCTTTTGTGGCCACTATTCAGTCATTTCCGCTTCCGTACTTCCAAGTTTCTTGGTCAGAACTCATCATACAATTGAAACTTCACCACCCCTTACTTATTTGTAGGCGCTCATGTTTTCCGTTTTCGGATTAGGCGTATTAATTTTAGCACTTTCAAAGGCCTGGCTTTATAGATTACGCGTAATCTTTTTAGAACAGTAAAATGTACCAACAGTGTAGAGAAACCACATAGGAAAAATGTTATTGCTTTGCTTTAAGTAGATGACAAAATAAGTTATCCTTAATCATATTTATGAATAACAGTCTTCAATACAGATTGGTAATGGTTAAAACAACTGGTAGGGTCTCCAAACAATTATACACACATTTGGAACAGTCGAATAAAGGAAGGTTTTGACTGGAGCTTATTATTTCTATTATTTAATCTTTTCGCTCATTTTCAAATAAAAAAAGAGTTAAAAAAAACCGAAATTTTTCTCCATAAAAAAAACATGTTTTAAACTTTTTGTTTAAAACGTTTTAAACAAATTAAAGCTCGCATAGACCCCCATGGCTGTTTAAAACAAGTTTTAAGCCAAAGCTTAAAGCAATTTGTTTAACACTTGCCAACCCTGTCAGAAAGTGAAGCAAAGCTGTAGTTTACAGTACGATTTGAGAACACGAGCTCTCCTTTTCTATCTAGCTTTCTGGTCGAAAAAGTATAAATCGACTTAATGACATCTTTTTCCTCTCTAGCTCAAGAGAAATTTACATTTTTAGAATAATTTACTTCTTGTTGATCTTAGGCCTAGTAGCTCAAATCAGACCTGGTAGATGTAATGCTTTGGTCCCATTGAACCGAATTCCCATTCGACAGAAGGGGGTTTTTTTGGGGGTCCCATTCGACCGAACGTAGCCAAAGGTGCGGTTTTATTATAGTCCCATTGGACCGAAATTCTATTGAACTGGAAGAAGACATACTGTGTGGTTTTGCATTAAATATATTTTTAATTTCACAACTTATTATTGTTAAAATAAATGTGAGTTGAAAATGTATTACCGCACTTATTTTAACTACGTTTTAATTACGGCGAACCTCACCTACCCTAGCCTAACCTAACCTAACCTAACCTAACCTAACCTAACCTAACCAAACGTAACCTAACCTAACCTAACCCAACCCAACCTTGTTTGGAGGTAAAAAGATTATTTATATGAGTATTAAAAGCCCGCCTCTTACCACGAACAATTTATTAGCAATAATAGAAATATTTTGGAAATGATGTCAGATAATTAATTGGAGAATATTTTGGAAAAGGTGGCAGCTAATTAATAGGAGAATATTTTAGAAAAGGTGGTAGCTAATTAAAAGGAGAATATTTTGGAAAATGTGGCAGCTAATTAGTAGGAGAATGTTTTGGAAAAGGTTGCAGCTAATTAATAGGAGAATATTTTGGAAAAGGTGGCAGCTAATAAATAGGAGAATGTTTTGGAAAAGGTGGTAGCTAATTAATAGAAAAATCTTTTGGAAAAGGTGGCAGCTAATTAATAGGAGAATATTTTAGAAAAGGTGGTAGCTAATTAAAAGGAGAATATTTTGGAAAATGTGGCAGCTAATTAGTAGGAGAATGTTTTGGAAAAGGTTGCAGCTAATTAATAGGAGAATATTTTGGAAAAGGTGGCAGCTAATTAATAGGAGAATGTTTTGGAAAAGGTGGTAACTAATTAAAAGGAGAATATTTTGGAAAAGGTGGTAGCTAGTTAAAAGGAGAATATTTTGGAAAATGTGGTAGCTAATTAGTAAGAGAATGTTTTGGAAAAGGTTGCAGCTAATTAATAGGAGAATATTTTGAAAAAGGTGGCAGCTAATTAATAGGAAAATCTTTTGGAAAAGGTGGCAGCTAATTAATAGGAGAATGTTTTGGAAAAGGTGGTAGCTATTTAAAGGCATAATATTTTGGAAAAGGTGGAAGCTAATTAAAAGGAGCATATTTTGGAAAAGGTGTCAACGAATTATTGGAACCAAACCAAACCAAACCTAAACTAACCTTAGCTAACCTAACCTAACCTATGCTAACCTAACCTAACCTATGCTAACCTAACCTAACCTATGCTAACCTAACTTAACCTATGCTAACCTAACTTAACCTAACCTAACCTAACCTAACCTAATCTAACCTAACCTAACCCAACCCACCCGAAACCAAAATATTAAAATTTTAATTTAAAATTTAAAGACATTGATGGAACTACCATTAAGACTGTACTTCATTTTAAGCACAATTTGTTTATTAATTCTATATATCTGTTGCCTTGTAAGGAATGAAAGTGAGCGTCTTAATTAGTATCACGAAACATTTACTTTTAATATTATTAACTATTAACATACCTTTCGGAGATTCGAACCAACAACCTATCGCTTCGCAGTCCAACATCGTATCCACTACACCACCGAATCGCTGACGGCTACAGTGTTTCAAGTTATATTCATGTATTTTTTAGAGGCATATTCGGACGATTGGGATTTCGGTCCATCGGGAATATAGCCATTGGGCTGGAAATCTAAAATCATTGCGGGATATTCGGTCGAATGGGATTTCGGTCCATTGGGAATTCGGTTGAAAGGAACGATACCGATGTAATTCGGTTTGACTGTGTTATTCAAACTTGAGTTTTCAACTCAGTATGCTTAGAATTTAATTTAATGAAAAGCCCGCAAGGGTACCTTGTACCATTCCATTTTTAAATTGTTTTTTACAATTCACAAAAATTAATTTTGTAACATAAATTACTAGCAAATTTTAGACTCTCATATTATGACCTTTAATTAAAAACTAAGGTGTAAAAGGCGTGTAGCTTTCCTTTTATACGAAATTATTTTTCTCATTTGTAATTACAGAGTTTATAAAGTAAATGGTCTTCGGGTTGTAGACGCTTCCGTTATGCCTAAAATTGTTTCTGGAAATACAAATGCTCCAGCAATCATGATTGCGGAAAAAGCTGCCGATTTGATCAAGATTTCCAGGAAGAACGATGGTGAAAAGCTTCGTGTTGAACTCTGAATGTACTAAACTCTTCATGAGCCGCAGATTAGAACTGCATCGAAATAAGATTGTTTGAGATGTTACACGGTCACATCTGTTGACTAATTAATCCAAAATAAAGCATTTATTTACCTTTTCCATTTAATATTGAGATTTAAGAAGGCGATATATATATATATATATATATATATATATATATATATATATTAATATTCTTCTTGTTTTTAATGCAAATTTAAATAAGAGTAGGTATAATCTTCCTAATAGCGATATTAAATAAAACGTTGACTCTAATGCTGGTAAGCGGACATTTTTTGACCGCTAGGTTTCTTACATTTGTTTTAGGCTTAACCCTAGACTGTGCACCACAAAACACCAAAGGTTGCTAATGAGCGCGCCAACGAAACTGAAAAGAACTAAAGATAGTTCATAAACATATCTGTAGTATCTTACCCATGTTAAGTTCATACTGTAGGTTGCCTTTCCGCTTAATATGCAGACGTGGGAACAATGATAACTCGACGATCCTGAATCCGAGAATCGGAAACTGGATGAAATGAGGTTTGGGGGAATCGGTAACTGGGAAGCTTATTTTAATGAAATGAAGTTTCTATAATCGGCATGGGGAAATTTATTTGGATGGAATGGAGGTAGTCAATGTATTTAGTATGCATATTAAAATATAAAATCATCAAATTTTCTGTAAAATTGTTCTAGTGAATACATATTTTTCTTCAGAATTGCGAAGAAAAACTAGTTTTTGTATAACTTATCTATTTTTATTCCCTAAAAGAGACGCAGCTGACAAGAATTGAGCCTGTTTAACTCATAAAATGAAATCTGCACACTGAAAATCATGTTTCACATATAAGTTTTAGGAGGACATATAACCAGCTGGGCAAAATCCCACGGGGCCGTTAGCAAATTTAACTTTCGGGGCCGCAAGCCACGGAGGGAGTGGCCGGTCCTGCTTGCCAATAAATTCCTTAAAATTAGATCAGAGATAATGAGAAAAGGTGAAAATAGAACATACTTGCCTAATAGGAATAAACTTTGACGACTCAGAGCCTAACAGAACCGTTTTTTACCATGCTCTTCAATAGACAAATCCATAAATTCCTCCAGAGATGCAAACACACAGAAGCGGAAGGTTTTCTTTATCTCGCGCTAAGAAGCAAAAACAGACGGACCCCAGTTCACAACACGCTGGAGGCTAGCCAACTCACACTGCTTCAAACGGTGCTTCTTGCCTAGAGATAAGAAACCTTTCCATTGTGTTTTCGTTTCTCTGGATGTAATTTATGGATTGGTCTAAAATTTATAAAGATTTGGCAGGAACCATAATTCAAAACGTATATCGAAGAGTTGTGCGACAGCGATACTAGTTCCGTGGTAAGCAATCTAAGCCATGAAGACGAACTTTTACCTGTACGAACTAGCATACATTCATGTTTCGATGCCAAACAGAAGAGTTAGCCGAGTAACTCGGCAGCTTCATGCTCCAAAGTTAATTGTAGTGGAACCTTATATGTTGCTATCGTATGCTTTAATTGCGAAAGAGCCTTTTCCAAACTAAAGATTATTGAAAGATAAATTTTAACGAGTATGTGGTAAAATCATCTCCATTTAACTAAACCATGCTCGGTTTTTCCTTTGCACTAATATCTAAACTTAGAATTAAAATACGTAAGAAATTAGTATTTCAAATTGGATTGTCAATCGGGGTCCCGGTAATTGAAAAGCATTGACAAACGATCACCCAAACATCCTTGGCTACAGCGCCATTATTGGGGTTGTTTGAGCCATTTTTGGGACCGCGAGTCTACAACGCCCACAGAACGAAAACGCCGCCAGTCCTGAAATAGACATCTCAAAACATTCAATGTCTCTGGTTAGGAAAAGTGAAAAAAGCCTGTTCAATCTCGGAAGATTAAAGTTTGATTCTGGAGTAGCGAACTCTGTAGCACACAAGGTCGTTCGCAAGCATGGACGTAAAATTTACCCTTAGTACCCCGGGGTTTTAGTTGGCCAGATTGAGCTTTAAGTGCTTCCTGGATAGCACCAAAAAATTGTATAAGACGTGCCTTCGCTATTAATATATTTCCAACCATGAAAAGCGTGTAGGGTATTTTAAACCGCTAAGGATGACTCCCAACTACGCTACTCCAGAATCAATCCTTCCTCCTACAAAGTTCAATATAAGGTGAGATAAAAATTT
>JAEQBA010002640.1:0-135459 GCA_019434445.1 Phalangium opilio
TTTTATCCATTTAATCCTTAATCAATATTAAATTCAATCAAATGATTTTACTGTTAATCGATCCATTCCCTCTAAATTAATTGAAAAAATTACATATCTACGCTTTTTCAAGAACAATTACATTTTCCGAAAACATTTTATCATGAAATTAATTATTTTGAAGGGAGTACGTGTTGAGGTATCAACATAGAATATTTGAAAAATTCTATTGACTTTCTAAAAAGAGCAAGCGAACTTTGACATAATTCGAAAGGAAAATGTAAAAATTTAATCGAAATGCTACATTTCTATTGTCGCCTCTATGAAGAAAAGATTGCACTGCAATTTCCCTCTCCGTGCTTTATAATTTCTTGGTCATAACTCAGTCTTCATTTGAAACGTCACCACCCCTTTCTACATTGTTGGCGCTACTTGTACACCGGTTACGTATTACGCGTAATCATTTTAGCACGCTTAAAGACCATTTCGGAAAACACACAGGGGCGAGCTAGGCCACCATTGGGATATTCTCCCTCGCACCAAGGGTCACCGCCAGACGGTGCCAAAGTTCACAAGAGGCAGGAGGCTAGTCAACTCGCTCTGCCTATAGCGGTGCTTCTAGGCGAGAGAGAGAGAAGACCCCAATGGCGGCATCACCCTTGTGTTTTAGTTTCTCTGTATGTAATTTCTAAAATGGTCTACTCACTTACAAATGTACACAATTAAATTACACTGAGTGATCGGTCCTTCAGGCGCTAGCGAGTGACAAGCCACAACCATAATCATTCATGTACAGGAATGTTTTAAAGTTTTAGGTTATTCCGGAGAGTCACTAAAGTGAAAAGGTTTCGAACTATATGGTATTATTGGCTGAGTGTGTTGCGACGGCTCAGATGACCCATACACTTGAACCACTGGTGCTTTTAAAAATTTTATATTGGGAAAATAGAGGAAGGGGGGTCGGAGTAAAGTGTGACCTTCGCATAACTGGTAATGAATAATGTGTATACCCATATTATTTCCGCATGAAATGAATATAACAAGTCATTGGTACTGAGAAGTATTTATTTGTATATAATCTTTACCCTTACCTTTGGTTATATCAGAAGTAAGATAAGGGACTAGAAGTAACGAGGTAACCAAACTCTTCACTTGACGATGGAAGCGGCATAAAATCGTCAAATTTGTTCACTAGTGCTAGGCTCTATTACAAATGCTAGGGCACTTTAATTCTAGTCCCTGCTGGTTATATTTATACCGATATCATATTTTTCCTGTGCTACAGAGAGCCACCTACTAAACGAAACCACACAGGATAAACATTGTTGCTTTGTCTCAAAAAGACGACATTAGTTTGAGAAAAAAAGTTCTTTATCATATTTTCTCTAACATCAGTCTTCTCAGAAACTTACTACAGATTTAAACTTTTTTGGTGCAAACTTGAAAATTTGTTAAGCCAGCAACAATTAAAACTATGTCCGTCAAGGTGCTTACAAGTTAGTGAGCAACGACACGAAATCCCTTCAAAATAATTAATTTCATGATAAAATGTTTTCGGAAAATGTAATTGTTCTTGAAAAAGCGTAGATATGTAATTTTTTCAATTAATTTAGAGGGAATGGATCGATTAACAGTAAAATCATTTGATTGAATTTAATATTGATTAAGGATTAAATGGATAAAAATAACTAAAACAATTGCAATATCTGAAACTTCAGTCAAATGATAAACCTCACACATATTGTTTGTTTTTTCGGCCTTGGTCCAAACCAAGACGTTTTTTTATAATATCTGTCACTTCAGTCTTATTGTAATTAAAATTTGAATAATTTTATTTTTGCTTTACCGTCATACATTTGGGGTTGATCTATTTCTAATTGCTCAAAGAAGTACTTAAGTATCGTTAATTACATTTAACTAATATTCAAAAACATTGATTTCGATAAGCAAATAATGTTGCACTTTATTTATTAAAGAAGTTTGAAAACGACGGTATTTGAAATTTGGAAGAAAAATATTTGTTTCGTACACTGTATACATATACATATACAGTGTTGTCGAGATCAGACCAACAGCTTCCTTTATGTAAAACCCCAATACTGCCAACGGGAGATGTCATACTAAATTATACAGGGTGTAAATAAATGTTTAGAATTCATGTTTTATTGTATGCCTGAATGCAACAAAATATATTAAAGCACAGTCCTACGATTAGTCTTAGTCTCTTAGAACCTGGGTCTCAAATTGCAACCTCTAAACTGTTTGGTAAACAACTCAACGTAAATATTCAAAGTGTCTACCATTGTGGTTGAGGCACTCTTCCAGAGGATTGTCCGTGTCTTACAATACTTTTGCAACCACTAAACTCATGACGCATGGTAAGACTAATGGTATTGCCGTTAAGGCTTGATGTAGGGGGATATGATTATGCCGGTAGTAATGCCCTTGTAAACTGGCACGAACAGTAGAATGGTTTAGTGCAACTTCATGTTCCACCGCTCTACTACTAGCATGAGATTGGCTTCAAAACTATCTACGATGTCAAAGTCTCTATCCTCATTACAGACTATACAGTCTCTTTTACGTTCACGATCTTGCACTACCGAAATCACGAAGGTGCTCGCACCTGAATGTTGTCGGTGTGGAGACCGTTCGGCATAGAGCACTGCCTTTAGTTGAACGTTACCGCGACCTTCACCCAAAATAAACGTGCTGTCCAATTTGTCCTGGTTAGAATAGGTTGGCATTTTGCTAGGAAACGAGACTAACTACTGTAATTCTACTACTTAGCTGCGACACTGAAAGACCCTGTATATCTAAAGAGACCGGAAGTTCCTCAAAGTTGAGTTTTCAAAGATTGCCAGCTTGAGCAGGTCATGGTGTGTATAGTGGTGAAGGTCGCTTTAACGTTCGACACGTGACACCACGGTATGTTTGGTCCTCCATTACATTGAATGTTGCCAGATTAAATTGTTGATGGTGATTTTGCGAACTATGTTAATGATATATTAAAATTTAAATGGAAAAGTTTCATTTTGACACATTCCTTACCCTAAAGTTTTGTATTTGGAGCCTATTAATGTATTATAGTGATAATGTAATTAATTTTAGTGTTAAATAGGAAAACATTTAGGCTTAAAGAACAACTCGCGTAGTTTGATCTTATTTTATTATTTCAGTTCAGGGTTATCTATAGTTACCCAAAAAATCTATTGTTTTCGATTAATTTCACGTTAGATATGGTTATTAAGTTGAAATTAACGGCTTATCTTCTTTTACTAGTGTTATTGCAGTTTATTATACGAGTTTGAATAAGAAATTCTCCCTAACTGCAAACTTTAGAGGCGTGACTGTTTGACTCTCGCGGAACAATCACTATTTTGCCCCAAAACTTTTAAATATCGCTCCTTTTCAATGGCTCTCTTTTCAAAATGGGGGAAAATGCATTTAAATGACAATTTAATTAATCGTAAGAATTAAACAGGAAAGTGGAGGCTGGGTGAAAGATAAGTGTAGTTTTAATTTTAATTTGTTAGTTTAATTATAAGGTATCCATGAATTTACCCAAAACACGAATCTTTCACATTAATTATACTTGATTGAGTTTAATTTAACGGCTTATCTTGTTTATCTAGTGTGGATTTAGTTTATAATACAAGTTTCAATAAAATATTAACTTTAATTGCAATTACCCTAAAATTTTAATGTATGCGCTTTTGATATATTTTAATGATCATTTAAATTAATTTGAAAGTGAAATAGGAAACTACTGTGGCTGTACGAAAAACCTGTGATGTTTTAATCTTAATTTGAGCGTGTCTCGTGAGAGTGGATTAAGCTTAAAATTTACTTGAATTTTTTACCCAAATTGCAATGTTTTGTGCAGTTTAATATTTTTGCCATATATTCATCATTATGGTACCCTAAACTTTTGAATTTCGCGGCAATTAATGTACTTTAAAGATAGTTTAAATTAACTTAAGTGTGAAATAGAAAATATTGGGCTTTACCAATGGCTTGGGTAGTTTTAATCATAATTGAGGAGTTTTTTTAAAAGTTATTTGAGCTTTAACCCAAAAATGTATATTTTGGTTTAATTTCACGTTAATTATATTAAATTGAGTTAAAATTAACGTAGGATTGTGTTTTGGCAGTGTACATTTAGGTTATAAAATGAGTTTAAATGTATGCATCACCTTAATTGAAATTTTTAGTGGAGTTTTCAATTCTCATTTTACGCTAAACTTTTGAATTTCGCGCCTATTATGGTACTTTGGAGATAATTTAAATTAGCTTAAGCGTGAAAGAGAACACATGGGGCTTTACTAACGGCTTGGGTAGATACAATCTTAATCAAGAACATCATTTAAGAGTTATCTGAGTTTTCATCCAAAAAATGTATATTTGGGTTTAATTTCACGTAATTATACTTAATTACGTTGAAATTAACTTGTCGTCAGTGCTCATTAAGCTTATAAAATGACTTTCAACAATTAATTCACCTTAATTCTAATGTTTAGAGGAGTTTTTGATTATTTCCAACACATTGCGTTCAATTTTTATCCTGTGCTAGGTTTGTGGTAAAGATTATCTATACAATATGTTAATGAATGATGTTATTCTATAGTTTAGCTTGAATACCAGTAATTAAATCAAATACCTATACAATTCATAGCAATTTAAACCAATAAACAAACGGCAATGTGGACTGTGGAAATAGCAAACAACGTAACCCTCCGTTTCTAACGTGGTTACGTTGAGAGAATCTGTGATGTAAACCTGAAAATTATTTCACTAATTAAATTATATAACGACACTGTCCTCCTGGATTAACCAGTACCACTGTTACTTATGAATTAAACAATCCACTGTTGGTAACAAATAGTTTATAAAATGATAACGTAACATCACAGTATGACTGATTCAATAGGATCAAAATTGTTTTAACGAATAATCTGGTCCTCTACATTGGTTTAGTTTCAGGAATTATATCACACACCTTCACAATTAGTAGCATTTTAGTGAGATTAACAAATAATGAAACCGTTTATACCTGTCCTCAAATGAGAATGTTGAATTAACTGCGCTAAGGTAAACACCACTCTTTTAACTGCCGTAGGGAAAACACATTGAACATTTTGTCATCTTTCCTGTAATATTTTGAAGTTGAATTCTTCACAGGGTGAAAACACTACCGTTGATTTCTAAACCATAATAACTTGGATATATATGCCATTTTTTACCAACAAACGGTCATGATGAATACAGTATTAAGTTACGCGTAAAACCTAGGCCCTAGGGTTAGGATTTGCAGCATGAATCGAAGCAGACTGCGTATTTTTGTAATTCCAATCCAAAACAGTGCTGGAAATAAGCTTTCTTATAATCTTTAAAAGGAAAGACACTATAAACACTATATTACATAGACAAACTAAAACTTAAGCCTTGGCCGTGAAGAACGTCGAAAAGCTTACTTTAAATGATATAAAAACCTCTATTAACTGTAATTATTTACCTGAATTACTTTTCTAGACGAAAATTCGACCTGATAACGTCGTATTTCTTATTAAGGGTGCTACAGTTAATTAGAAAATACATATAAAGGTGCTCAAGCTCGGATGAAATACCAAAGTAATTTGTTAGCGTCTACTGCTAAGAAATTATTAAAATCAGCAAGAAACCCAACATTTGAAATTTGTCAACGTAACTTGTTAGCACCCACAAACTTAGGACCTTCTAGTTGTCAACGAGAACGAAATGAAGAAAATAGGTTTAAGCGCGCTATAAGGTTAGGCTGACCTCTGACCCAAAAGTAATTTTTTGACGTACTGTCTTAATTAGTTAAATTACAAAAATTAGAATTCATTAATTAAAAATCGAAACGGTTAAGTTTCCCATTTAATAAATGCTTGTTAATTTAGAAGTATTCCGAAAACTAACTTCGCTATACTTTTTCCGTATGGCCTATGACCATTTCGTTAAAAAAACTAAATTTTTTTAATGCTTTTTCTATGGGACGCTAACCCTAAAAACTGTGAATTTTCTTTTAACATTACGGAAGGGTGTCATGTCATATCTACAAGGGCCTACCGGCCCTGTAGAATACTAAGATTAACCTTCTGTAGAAAAGACCCTATTTAAAAGAATAAAGATTTGATCATAAACCGCAACACTCTCTCACCATTATTATGACTTACGTTATCCAGTGAAAAGTTGAAAATGCTAAAGCTACGTGTATTATTACTATTTTATAGGGCAGTTTAAGTTTAGTCATAAGTTTATAATGCCTCTAAGTAGAGAAATGGCTGCTACTCTTATGGCAATAGTGTTTGTCTGACTCCCTTTAATGAAACCCTATACTCTCTCCGTAACATTTATCACCTCAACTTCAATGCCTAGCGTATCTTTTATTCCTTTTAGAATGTTTCAGAACTGAAACCGCCTCTATCTCACGAGAGAGAGAGGGATTTTGGGGTTGCTTAAGTAAAATTCGTTCCCCCCCCCAATGCCTGCCTATACGAAACGTAAAAATCTCCTTTATTCCATTGGATGATTTTTTATCATGAGACCCATTTAGTAATCGTCTCGACCGCTTGGTGGCTGCACCACGACAGAAATTTCAAAATTTTCTCTCTTCGGATCTTAGCGCTCTACGAGTTCTGACGTCACATTAGCCTGCGGAAGATGCCCAGTTGAAACCCGTATTTGTGTACCTAGAGGCATGATAAACTTATGGTTTAGTACATATTGTTATCTGTAATGTCATGTTTTGATCAAAAAACCACGAGTACCTCTCTACATTTTTCCATTTAAGTTCTCGAGTGAAAAATTTCAAATGCTACGTGTTATTATAAATTGGCTCGCAATAACAAAATTATGATGCAACTTTGAGTTAGTATAAACTGTAAACGGGCAAGAATTCTATAAAAAACAGTTTCACTAAATTTAACACAAATGATCATTACATACCAAGATTAACCACAACTGTCATTTTGGATAAGGTTGAGAAAAAAAGAAAGGTAAGTGAACAGATTGGAATGACTGAAGTCCCAGATATTGAAATGTTTCGGTTTAAAGACATGCTCATAAAACATCGATCTTCGTTTATTTCATCAAAATTACATTTACCCAAAAATCACGTACATTATTTTGAAAAAAGTAGGAGTGAGGCTGGTTGAATAGACATTTTATAGAAATTAAAACCACCTTTAGCAACTTCAATTCTTTATAAAATAAACTGTTAGAAGAAAGATTTTGCCAACATATTTCTTTTATTAATATCGGAAAAAATAATTCCTTTACTAAAACTTTAAAACTTTTGCACGTCCTTACGTCTATTTTCGGAAGATGGCAGCGGGGGGAACCTTTTCTTTAATTTCATGGTCCGATGTCTTAGAAACGAAAAGAAATTTAAAGTTTGATCTGTCACATTCCTCTCATTTCGTATTTCCTCTCATACGAGAGCCATGCTTTATAGAGTTTTTCCCTACCACAATGCCCAAGATTTATGTGCCAGTATGAAAACCCATTTGTCGGTACCCTGAACATTTATTAATTCCGACAAGAACCCAAACAACACCTGAGAACGTCCAAATAGCCATATTAGGCTTTCGTGAGATCATACTCTTGTGCATGCACTGGGCCGTTATACGGCTACCAATATGGCAGAGAGGCAAGAAGGAACCGTGAATATCTTTGAACGTTCTCCGGTTCTACATGACTTCTCACTAACGGTTAAAATTCCAAGATCATATTTCTTAGTTTCTTGAAATGACATGAAACAAGACGGAATGAAGATATCTTATAAAGGTGGCCTAGTTGAGCCGTAGCACGTGGGCAGGTACATACTGGTAAATGTTAAGGACTCGAAAATTTCATCATGGAACCGAAGTACGAATGACAGATTAACGTTTTTAATTTTGCAATATAGATGGTATATTAGAACTTGTAATGTAATTTAACAGCCACTACTAATGTTAATTTTTTCCGAGGTAAGTTCCAAAATCCGCTTCACTGAGATATTCTTTCTTTTAAGCATTCAAAAAAATAGACAATGCCAACCCTAGCGCCAATAGGCAACGCATGGGAAGTGGACCCGCACTGCCTCTAGTGGTGCTTCGTGGAGCGAGGGAAATAACCTAATAAGGCTACCTCCCCACCTTTGGTGTTTTCTTCCCTGCTGTAATTAGTGGAATGGTCCATTGGACCCCACTCACCGTAGTCATGAATTCCTCGCGCCTGAAGTCTGTGTAAGCTACTTGTCTAGCACATTGAAGGAAACTCATCGAGCTAAAGGTCGATGATAGCCGAGACGGTCAAGGACAACTAGTGCAAATAGTGATGACATGGAAATAGCAAAATCTCTCGAAGTTTCATTACCAAAGTTTACAATGGCGAAGTTTAACGGTGAATAAAACAAATGGACTAACAAACACCACCTTATGGTCCTTGTTCATCCCACTTGAACACGAGCTATGTACTTACTGGCTTCTAAACATCACCATCTTCTGGTCTTTGTCTATCTCACACAGACGCCAATCTATATGTATACTTAGTAGCTTCTAACAGCACCATCTCCAGGTGTATGTCTACCCCCATGGATACCAATCTATCACATTTTATTCTATTGCATTATTATCGTCTCAGATTAAGAAAAATGTTTGACCTCCGAATATTCTTAGCTGTGATTCGAAATTTCCATGATTTGTGTAAGGCAAAGCAACCACACGTCAATATTAGTCAAGTGTCTCAATAATGTTCAATTGTTCTTTTTAGTACAGTCATTTTAGCCCAAAAATAGAGGGAACCCTGAACAAATTGAAACAAAGCTGAAAATTTCAGATTTTATTGATTTTTGGCGCTCTTTAACGTGGTGTGGTCTCCCACACTCTCCCATTGGAGGAATTTCCGCCATATTGGAAAATGGCGGACAAAATCGAGAAAAAGTTTAATAACTCCGGATCTACTTAACCGATTAACACGTAATTAGACTTCAATTGTAGATCACCTTCAAACACATAATTCACCTCTTAAGATATTTTGTCCTAGAACAAACCGGAAGTTCACAATCTGACTCTGAAGATTAGCCTCATATAAAAATGGGAATTTAAAGCATTTTATGGTTTCTATATTCAGAATACATTTCCAAAATCGAGAAAAAGTTTAATAACTCTGGTTCTACTAACCCGATTAACAACTTATTAGGCTTCAATTGTAGATTACTTTCAAACACATAATTCATCGTAAGATATGTTGTCCTACAACTAACCGGAAGTTCACAATCCAGCCGGAAAGGTAAGGCAAATCTAATATTTGAGTATTTCGAAACGGTCTCAAGCGAAATAAAGGCAAAGAGGGTTTTAAACCTAAAATATATTATTCCCACTATATTTTTACATCTTTAAGTGACGATGACGTCACGGAAAGGTATTATACTGGACGTGTGTGCGGGGGGTGTCTGTCTGTCTGTGTGTCGGTCACCGCGTCCGCAGTTGGCAATTCGGAGCAAACGTTTTGCTTCTACTCCCAACTCCAAAAATTGTTAAAGAGGCATACGCTAGAATTCAAACGTCAACAATAGCTATGTTTAAAATTATTTTAGGAATTAAGTTTCTTAAAACGACTTCAGTAGAATTACGTTAAACTACTGACGACTAAAGTAATTAATATCAATTATATTTTCTTAATTATTTTCTTAATATTATCAGAAGGGGATAATAGAAGAAGGATGACACTCTGTGTCCTCTTAATGCTTTAGTTATGTAACGTCATTCTTCCCAGGCTCACCCTTTTAGTTTGCTTTCCCACTGATCAAACTACAAATGGGCATCGCACCGTAAGGTGAATTCTATAATTGTTTTGCACTAAATCCCCAGCAATCACCCCAAAACCACGTCTTGACGTGGGACAAAAATGCACATGTGCGTCTTGCCAAATAATTAAACGCTAATAGAGTAATGATGAGGGAACTATTTATCGCGTATGTGATTCGTTTTAGTAACCTTGCTCTAAATGTTCCGATGTTGGGAAGAGTGATGTTACACTTACCCAGCTTTGTGGTACACTTCTCTCGAAGAGAAGTATTATATACTTCTGATATTATTAATTGCGTCTCGTATCGGAGAGGTTTATTTTGGTTTACCAACTTGTATATTAGTATATTTATCAATATTGGTTAAGCTTAAGTTTAATCATAGTCCTCTACTTGAGGTTGAGCCTCAAAATCTCTATGTTCATTTGAACAAGATACTCCCTTGCATTGTCTACAAATTGAAGAACAGACTGGACCAGTTTTACCGCATTCACATTTCAAATCACAGACTTCCTTGCATTTACGAGGGATCATATGCAGAAGCTCAGCTGGAGCAGGTTGTAGAGTGGTAACGATTGGTTTGAGTTCAGATCCTACCTGTCCCCAACCCCATTCTCTAGCATTTAGGCTGCTTCCAAGCCACGTTTGAACTTGGTGATAAACTCTATTTGAATGTTGCTTTGCTGCCGCACTTGTTGGTGGAAGAGAAGCTAATTCAAAAGCTCAATTCCATAATCTTCATTTAAAGTATACACTTGGTTATGTCAACTTTGTTTCACACGCTTTAATTCAACTTTAGCCGTATTGACAAGTGTGGGCGAACAATGGTATATATTAAAACATGATGGTAAAAAGGCTGTTTTACCCTCTCCCGTACTATACATTATAGCTCTTGTCAGATAAAAAAACAAAATTTGTCAGTAATAGGAACTATATGTTTAATTATAAAAAAACGTCTTGGTTTGGACCAAGGCCGAAAAAAAAACGATATGTGTGAGGTTTATCAATTGGCTGAAGTTTCAGATATTGCAATTTTTTTTAGTTATTTTACTGTTAATCGATCTATTCCCTCTAAATTAATTGAAAAAATTACATATCTACGCTTTTTCAAGAACAATTACATTTTCCGAAAACATTTTATCATGAAATTAATTATTTTGAAGGGAGTACGTGCTGAGGGATCAATAATGAATATTTGAAATACTCTGTATAAAAAGACCAAGCGAACTTTGACATAATTCGAAAGGAAAATGTAAATTTTAAAAGTGGATTCCAAAGCAGGGTGTTGCACGAATTCATACATTTAATTTCGTACTACGAAATGCTACATTTCCAATGTCGCGACTATGAAGTAAAGGTTGCACTGCAATTTCCCTCTTCGTACTTTAGAATTTGAAACGTCACCACCCCTTTCTACATTGTTGGCGTTACTTGTACACCGGTAACGTATTACGCATAATCATTTTAGCACGCGTAAATACCATTTCGGAAAACACACAGTGGCGAGGCCACCATTGGGTATTCTCCCTCGCACCAAGGGTCACCGCCAGACGGTAACAAAGTTGACTACAGGCAGGAGTCTAGTCAACTTTCACTGCCTATAGCGGTGCTTCTAGGCGAGAGAGAGGACCTTAATGGCGGCATCACACCTGTTTTAATTCTCTGTATGTAATTTCTAAAATGGTCTACTCTCTTACAAATGTACACCGAGGCTAGCCACAACAATAATCATTCTTGTACACGAACGTTTTATAGTTTTAGGTTATTAAGGTTGGCGGGCAAGTCCGGAGAGTCATGTACCGTTCACTAATGTCACGTGAAAAGGTTTCGACCTATATGGTAATATTTGCTGGGTGTATTGCGTCGGCTCAGATAACCCAAAACACTGGAACAACTGGTGATTGTAAAATTTTATATATTGGGGAAATGGAGGAAGGGGGGGGGGGTTAAGTTAAGTGTGACCTTCTTCGTTTAACTGGTAATGAATGGAGATGAATATAACAAGCCTTTGGAACTGAAACGTATTTCTTTTTATGCAATCTTTACCCTTACCTTTGGTTATATACCGATATCATATTTGTCCAGTGTTACAGATAGCTACCTACTAAATGAAACCACACAGGATAAACGATGTTGCTTTGTCTTAAATAGACGACATAAGTTATTTAGTTTATTAACTAGTCTGAACAAAATAAATTTAAATTATCATGTTTTTTTGAACATCAGTCTTCTTAGCAACTTACAGATTTGAACTATTTTTGGGTGCAAATTTGAAAATTTGTCAAGCCAGCAACAATTAAATCTATGTCCGTCAAGGTGCTTACACGAAATCCCTTCAAAATAATTAATTTCATGATAAAATGTTTTCGGAAAATGTAATTGTTCTTGAAAAAGCGTAGATATGTAATTTTTTCAATTAATTTAGAGGGAATAGATCGATTAACAGTAAAATAACTAAAAAAAATTGCAATATCTGAAACTTCAGCCAATTGATAAACCTCACACATATCGTTTGTTTTTTCGGCCTTGGTCCAAACCAAGACGTTTTTTTATAATATCTGTCACTTCAGTCTTAATGTAATTAAATTTTGAATAATTATGTTAGCTCTACCGTCATACATTTTGGGTTGAAAGAAGAACTTATGTATCGTTAATTACATTTAACTTATATAAAAAACATAGATTTCGATAAGCATATAATTTGTACTTTATTTAAGATAAAGTTTAAAAATTACAATATTTAAAATATAGAATAAAAATGTTTATTTGTATCGTACACTCTATACATATACAGTGTGGTCGAGATCAGACCAACACCTTCCTTTATGTACAACCCCCAATACTGCCAATGGCTGATGTCATACTAAATTATACAGCGTGTAAATAAATGTCTGGAATTCATGATTATTATATGCTAATCTTAATTTGAGCGCGGTTCGGGAGAGTGGATTAAGCTTAAAAGTATAATTTATTGGCATTTTTTACCCTAATTGGAACGTTTAGTGAAGTTTAACATTTTTGCCAGTCATTATTTTACCCAAAACTTTTGAATTTCGCGCCAATTAATGTACTTTCAAGATAGTTTAAATTAACTTAAGTGTGAAATAGAAAACATTAGGATTTACCAATGGCTTGGGTAGTTTTAAATAAGATTAAAAGTTATTTGAGTTTTTATCCAAAAAATGAATATATTTGGTTTAATTTCACGTTAATTATATTTTATTGAGTGACAATTAACGTAGGATTGTGTTTCGGCAGTGTACATTTAGGTTATAAAATGACTTTCAATATATACTTCACGTTAATTGCAATTTTTAGTGGAGCTTTTGAATCTTATTTTACCCTACACTTTCGAATTTCGCGCCTATAAATGGACTTTAAAGATAATTTAAATTAACTTAAGTGTGAAATAGAAAACATGGGGCTATACCAACAGCTTGTCCAGTTTAAATCTTAAGTTACTCGAGTTCTCATCCAAAATATGTACATTTCATCTTTAAATTCACGCTAATTATACTTAATTAAGTTTAAATTTATGAAGGATTGAGGTTTGGCAGTGTTGATTTAGCTTATAAAATGAGTTTCAAATTACCTTTATAGTAAAGTTCAGAAGAGTTTTTTCATTCTTGCCAACACATTGCGTTCAATTTTTATCACACCCCGTGCTAAATTTTCGGTAACATAAAGATCATCTATAACATATGTTAATGAATGATGTGATTCTATAGTTTAGCAACTTTGGCTTCAATAACAGTAATTAAATTAAATACCTAAACAATTCATAGCAATTTAGTCAAATAAACAAACGGCAATGTGAACTGTGGAAATAGTGAACAACATAACCCTCCGTTGCTGACGTGGTTACGTTTGAAAAATCTGCGCAGATGTAAACATGGAAATTATTTGACTAATTAAATTACATAACGACGCTGTCCTCCTGGATTAGCCAGCACCACTGTTATATTTATGAATTAACAAAATCCACTGTTGGTAACAAATGGTTTTTAAAATGATTAACGTAACATAACATACTGACTGGTTCAATAGTATAGAAATTGTTTTAATGAATGATCTGGTCCTCTACGTTGGTTGAGTTTCAGGAACTATATCACACACCTTCACAATTAGTAGCATTTTAGTGAGATTAACAAATAATGAAACCTTGTATACCTCAAATGAGAATGTTGAATTAACTGCGCTAACGTAAACACGACGACTCTTAAAACTGCCGTAAGGAAAACACATTGAACTTTTTGTCATTTCCAGTAGTATTTTGAAGTTCTCGATCTTTTCAAAGGGTGAAAAGCACTATCTTTATTTCAACACCTTAATAATTTGAATAAATATGCCATTTTTTACTTCAAATTGGAAGCGCACATGGTAAATACAGTAAAAAAAAACCTGGGGTTAGCCTGGTTAGGAAATGTTTCTAGCATAAAACGGAGCAGACTATATAAAGAATTCCAAAACAAATGAGAGCTGGAAATAAGCCTTTTTAATAATCTTTGAAGAGGACAGACACTATAAAGACTATAATTTCATAGACTAACTAAAATACAACCTAAGCCTTGGCCGTAAAGAACGTCGAAAAACTTACTTCAAAAGATATAAAAACCTCTATTAACTGTAATTATTTACCTGAATTAATTTTTTAGATGAAAATTCGACCTGATAACAAAGTATTTGTTCTTAAGGGTGTTATAGATAATTAGCAAATCCAAATAAAGGTGTTCAAGCTCGGATGAAATACCAAAGTAATTAATTTTAGTTGCCTTACTGTCGTCTGTTATGAAATTAGGAATTTTCCACATAAAAGCAAACGTTTGAAATTTATCAACGTAACTTGTTAGCACGCAAAAAGCTAGGCCGTTCTAGTTATCAATGAGAACGAAAATGGGGAAATAAGTTTAAACGCGCTAGGAGGTTAGGCTGACTTCTGACCCAAAAGTAAATTTTTGACGTACTATCTTAATTAGTTAAATTACAAAAATTAGAATTCATTAATTAAAAATCGAAACACGTAAGTTTCTCATTTAAGAAATGCTTGTTAATTTAGAAGCATTCCTAAAACTAACTTCGCTATAGTTTTTCCGTATGGCCTGTCTCAATTTCCTTAAAAAACCGAATTTTTTTTAATGCTTTTTCTATGGGACGCTAACCCTAAAAGGTGTGACTTTTTGTTTAACATTACGGAAGGGTGTCATGTCATATCTACAAGGGCCTACCGGCCCTGTAGAATTTTTGAAACTTATTCTGAAAATAGAAACCGTAAATGCTATAAATCCCCATTTTTTATATGAGGCTAATCTTCAGGGTCAAATTGGGAACTTTCGGCTAGTTGTAGGACAAAATATCTTAAGAGGTGAATTATGTGTTTGAATGCGATCTACAATTGAAGTCTAATTACGTGTTAATCGGTTAAGTAGATCCGGAGTTATTAAACTTTTTCTCGATTTTGTCCGCCATTTTCCAATATGGCGGAAATTCCTCCAATGGGAGAGTGTGGGAGACCACACCACGTTAAAGAGCGCCCAAAAATCTATAAGATCTGAAATTTTCAGCTTTGTTTCAATTTGTTCAGGGTTAAAACCTATTTTTCCTGTACTATTTTCTAAAACGATGTAACACACAAGAAGGTGAATAATTAACGAAGAAAATATATAATATTAATTTTATTTATTTTAATATTTAATATAATCTTGTTTCTGAGCTCAAAATTAAAACAGAAAGAGTAATAAAGTCGTCAGTACGTGTGTCTGTGTGTGCGTCCGTTGTTACACTAGTGCACCGCGTTTTCAGTTCGCCTTGTGTTGGTACGTAAAGAAATCCTGCAAAACCAAGTTAATTTCATTTTTAGCCACATCGTAGTATACGATAGGCTCTTAGTTTGACCCAAGCCGTCGTCCGTAGTAGTGGCCGGGGTTGTCGCTTCGTTATCGTTAGATTTTAGCTTCGCCACATCGTAGTATACGATGAGGCTCTTAGTTTAGCCGTCGTCCGTAGTAGTGGCCGGGGTTGTCGCTTCGTTATCGTTAGATTTTAGCTTAAAAGGAATTCGATAGTACCTCAAACCACGCATAGGGGTAACTGAGCTTGGTTAGAGAATTAATTTTCATTAAAATTTTCATCGGATACTTCCGAATTTGTATCTTTCGGGTCGGATACTTCCGAATTTGTATCTTTCGGGTCGGATACTTCCGAATTGGTATCTTTGGGGTCGGATACTTCCGAATTGGTATCTTTGGGGTCGGATACTTCCGAATTTGTATCTTTGGGGTCGGATACTTCCGAATTGGTATCTTTGGGGTTTACATACTAATTAAGCTATACTACATTTGTATATAGCCTAAACATTGTTTTAAGCCTACAGATGTTTAAAAGTTTTCTTTCTAAGTTTCGGGTCTTCGTAGTGTACCAAATAGTACACACTTGAAGTAGGAGGTGGAATGAGAAGGTATACAGTTGAGGAGTAGACAGCTGAGCTTTTACCAATAGGTAAGAAAATATTTCCTTGAAATTAATACTCTTCACTTCCTGTATTTCCCATTCGCTGATTGCGTTCCTGACATGTCCTTATTGGATGAAAAATGTTGTCTGCGTTAGTGTATATTCTTTATGCCTTAAACAATGCTTTAATAATTCATTGAATTTAACTTCTGCAATTGCTTATCAATAAAGAGCAATAATTACATATCTAGGTAAGTAAGTTTGTAGGTAGTCCTTCTATTGGCTCGGAGAGGTAATAATTTGGTTTTCCCAACTTGTTATTTCACTAACTCTAGCAGAAGCTATTTTGTAAATTACCTAGTATCAGTTTTCTTAATTAGAATTGTTGCTGCAAAAGATATATTCGACACTTTATTCGGAGAGGTAATGTTTTGGGTTTTTCCTAACTTGTTTTTCTTTATGCACAGTCAAAATTCGTTACGGAATTTGACCAATTGATATCAAAAACACTACGACAAGGTTTTGGAAGTGGTTTGGTTGAGTTCCTCAAGGTTTAATTCACTAACCCCCCCTAGGCCTGGATTAAGACAAATGTCACCCGGGAGCACATCCCCTAATTTAGTAACTGACCGCTTAATTTGATCAACTTCTCCTTCGCTCAAGGGGGAAACCTTAAAGTTCAGGCGCCCCCTGAAAGCAGGTACCCCTCTTCTCTACCCCTTAATCCGGCCCTACTCCTACTTATTAAGGCCGTAAAGAACATCCTAATCTAAAACCGTTAGAATTGAGCTGTATGATTAACCCCTAAAAACACATTGGATTTAACAACCTTTTTATTGCTTCCGTATTAGTTGGAAATGAATTTTGAATAATAGTCCACTAGAATGATGAAGTTCTTGTTATTTATATTGAAAAGATTAATGCCAACAAGTTGCTAAGGTAATTCTGGTACATCATCAGGAGTAAGCGGAAGGATGCCTTTGAGCGGTCCCTTTGTCGACAAATCCAACACAAAGTAAGTGATTTCCTCTGTCATCTGGTGGAAAAACGAAATTAAACGAAAAGGTCAGGTATCATAACATTATAAATTAAAAGAACGGCCTGTAAGAATTCATCCAATCTCGTCACTCCCGTAGGTGTAAGTGGTTCGATTTAGTAGACGCCACTAAGCCAATGGCGGCGCAGTAGTCCACGTTTTCAAGAATAATTAAATGCTAGCTAATTTATAACAAGAGATAATTTTTGTTTTAGTATTTTTCTATTTTATTTAGTAAATGGACGTTCTATTAAGGTATAATTTTATGCTACCTGAACCTTTCCTTTAAAGGGAGGGTGAAGTAGAAAATCAAGTGATTTTTTATCGATTCTTCTACTAATTGTAAGACCAGTCTGCATAGTGAAACATTCAGGAAATACTTCCGAATTATTTTAAAATTCAAATTAGGTTCAGATTTAAAGGATAATTTAAACAAGGACTGCGGACCAATCGCGTAACGCCCTGCCTTTTTGTTAACAAAATTCTCGTGGCACACTCCATGTCTCGAGACACGATTGTCACGTCGCGCGCCTAATTTTATCAAATCTCGTGATAAATTTCATTCAACACGGAACGTGCCACGAGAATTTTGTTAACAAAAAGGCAGTGCGTTACTCGATTGGTCGGCAGTCCTTGTTTAAAATTATCCTTTAAATCTGAACCTAATTTGAATTTTAAAATCATTCGGAAGAATTTCCTGAATGTTTCACTATGCAGGCTGGTCTTATAATTAGTAGAAGAATCCATAAAAAATCTCTTGATTTTCCACTTCACCCTCTCTTTAAGTATTTGTTACAAAAAAGAAAGGAACTAAATTGATCGGAGGTAATGTTTCAGCTTTTGAATAAGGCAGTATAACAAAATATGCGAAAATTTAACAATTTCACAGTTTTATAAACAAGTCATAAAATTGGAAAATCTAAATAGTTGGATCTTCAGCTAATTTCAAAATTTTGTACGAAAAAAAAAACAACTTTCATTAGTGATACGGTGAATAGTTTATGTAGGTTATTATACTTTGAAATGGATGTCACGAAACTGCTTTGTCAATTTCCATCTATTCAAATTTATTTATTGTAATGGGGTTAATAAAGCGTGTTTCATAAATGAACATAACACGTAGTAGGGGTCATCCAACTCTGAACCAACATCTCTGACCAAGGTGTGCCGTACAATGTATGTTGCTATCTTTAGCTTTATTGCTCGTACAATTTTACCCAACAGTTTCCGGCTGACGGCTTTCCAGAATACTTCGAATTCCTCCTCTGTCTCTGAAGTCTAATTTCTAGGGGTTGCATCGAAACGCGGAACGACATCTCTTAAGCTATAGCAAAAAGCTTTTTTCGCGATTAAATTCAAGCAATTAAGTTTGCGTCAATTAATACGCTAGATCTCAAATTAATGGCTCGCACACGCCGCGAATTTTAAACTTAATTGCTTTGGATACGTCAAGGCGAAAGGTGAAAGTTAAAAGCGAAATTAGATACTTTAGCAAGCAACCAAGCGTTATTCTCCAGGTTGCTCTGGGGCAGGAACGATCGGTGTTTCAAAATGTGTTTGTCTCTGAGAGGAATGTAGAAGAATCATTTAAACCGCATGCATTATTTATTAATCTGTTAATCTAAGGCTTGAGATTTAGTGCAGATTCGCCTTGAAATTGTATCGAGGGGGCCGTCATTACGCATCAGAGCGTACGAGATTTGAAATCACTATCGATTTTTGATGATTTCAATGATTTATGAATGATCTGACTGATTCGCTGATTTGGATCTGATTTGAATGATTTGTATGATTTGAATGACGGGTGACTTAACGAGGATTTGAATGATTTGTTGGGGATTTGAATGATTTGGTGAGATTTGAACGGTTTGCTAGTGATTTGAACGATTTGCTAGTGATTTGAACGATTTGCTAGTGATTTGAACGATTTGCTAGTGATTTGAACGATTTGCTAGTGATTTGAACGATTTGCTAGTGATTTGAATTATTTGCTAGTGTTTCAAGTGATTTGGCATTGATTTGATAGTGATTTTAATGATTTGATTCAGTTGATGATTTCTTGATTTGTATAGTGATTTGACTGATTTACGATTGATTTGACTGATTTACGATTGATTTGACTGATTTACGATTGATTTGACTGATTTACGATTGATTTGACTGATTTACGATTGATATGACTGATTTTTATAGTGATTTCAATGATTCACTAGCGATTTCACTGATTTGTGCAGCGATTTGATTGATTTCATAGCGATTTTAGTGATTTGCTAGATTTGCGAAGTGATTTATGTGATTTGAAAACCTAGGTGTGCGAGATTTGAAGGAGCGACGGCCCCCTCGAATTGCGTCCTTGCGTTATATTTTCATTGTGTAGTTCTGTCAAGTCGTTTCGCCCTTTAATATCCCCCACCTCCTTGAGGGTGAGGGGCCAGGTTTTTACAGATGACTTGTGTTTTGACCTCCCTAACGATGATGCTATGCGTTTCGGAGACTGACTGAGTTTGGGCAAAAACAGAGCACACCCATGTTTATTTCAAGAGAAAACGAAACTCTCGGAAATGGTGGAGATGCTGTAAGAGGAAAACATGACAAGACTAGGGTTAAGGAAGATACTAAATACCTTTAGAAATTTTCCTATTAGATAAATAAATTCAAATGTTGTGTCGAATATACTGCTTTAAATTAAAATTGGTCAAATGTAAGCGATCGTTTTTGGAAAGCGCGTTTGTAGACGCATTGCGCGTTTCAACCTTCCTTGAAGCAGGCTTCAAAAACGGAAAAATAGTTCGCGTTGGGGCCATAATATTTCTGTGCCTTACATTCTTTTAGTTCGATAAGATCTGTGTTTTCAGTCGGCTAAAAGAGAATTAGTGAAAGTTTTCTATTCTATTTTACGTTATTTGAGCAGTTGGTTTGACTTAAGAAAGCTTTTAAAAGACTATAAGTGAACGCAGATGCATAAAGGTCACGGACCTTAAATAACTGAAATAATAACCTGGGCTCTTTATTTCGCCCTTAGTAACAAAACAAGTTGGGAAACCAAAATAAACCTCTCCGAGTCGAGACGAATTTACTTTCCAAACACAGGTCCACCATGGACGAAAAAATACTGAAGGACGGATGGCAGAGGGAGAAAGTTTAAAAATACTTGTTAATTCGCCTTCTAGCGGCAGATAGTAGCAAACCGGATAGTGGGGGAATCAACGTCTTATTTTGTCTAGATGGCGCTAGCGTTTTCCGGGATTTGACTCCGCATTTTCATAACCCCCTCCATTTTGGGGCTGAAAAGGGGGAAGTAAGCTTTACATTGGTTGTTTAGTCGCTTTGAAATGGGGGCAGTAATGGGCTGCCATTGGTTCTTCAGTATTACTTCGTCCATGGGTCCCCCAGCCAATGAGAAAAACCGGAAATACGTAGCTCAAATTGGCGGGATATTACGAAGGTCATTTGTAAAGGTTTAATCGTTAACATTTCCCTGTGTATTCTCATAATTCTAATGAGCACCTAATATCTATCACTTAAGTGTGTATTTAACTTTCGGCTCACTCTGAACCGTTAACACCTCTTGTAAGAGGACACGAAACAAGGTCAATTCTGGCTTAAATCTAGGGCATCTTATTTTATAGACCCAATCGCTTCAACGCTTATAGAGAGACGAAGTATTAAAAGCCATTTGATGTAGTGAAATTATAAGTTGCGTTTACACTATATATAAATGTAGTAAAGCTGAAATAAAAAGTAAACACCAAATTTGAAATGTTAATATCAAAAGATGTTCTTGGAATATTGAGATGAAACAGAGCTTTATAGCTACACAACTACTAAAAGAATCCTAATGCCGAAAAATATTTAAAATTTTTCCATTTAATATTCTGCAAAAAGGAAATGTTATCGATTTGTAAGAGATCTTATCATCCTACTCGCTTTATATTAAGTTTGATATGCGTGTAGTGTTTCGATTCGGATGCAATCTTCATTACTCGTTCTATATAAACTCTCACTTGTGTCGTTACATAGAAATAAGTTTATCTTAAATAATTAATTAAATATAAATGATATTAATTATTTTAATCGCCAGTAAATAACTTTAAAAATAGTTAAATCGTTTAAAATAAAGTTGTTCCCATTATCTTTCGAAACTTTGCTAATATTGACGTTTAAAGTGAAGGGTATCCCTCTTGCCCGCTTTCTTCAAATTTTGGGGTATATATACGATTCGTTTCCATTATAATAATAGATAACAAGACGGCCCAAGGGCTCGTAATAGTAGCCATATCGTACGAGTGAATAGCCCCTCTATACCCTACCCTAATGAGTGGATAACACCTCTATACCTTACCCTAATGAGTGAATAGCGCTATCTTTTTCAATGCTTAAATGATTTACCGTGCATAAAATCAGAGTGAATAGCCCCTCGATTCCCTACTCTAAACAGTGATTAAATTATAACCGTATAAATTTACTTATGCCGTAATTCTAATATTCCGGCGAATCGAAGAACAGATAGTTTTTAGTGATAATCCCCTCGATGAGTTTACAACATAGACTTGTGCCGATGAACACTTATCGCATCTTATAAATTTCTAACAAGGACTTATGCCCAGAAACTTTTGAAAGGGAAAGTTTAGTTATAGTGATTACGCATTTTAGTGATTATCCCCTCGAGTTACCTTTAGCAATGCTAAAATGATCAAACGCATAACGCTCATTTAACACTATGTTAGCTCTATCTAAACCCACATTTGAATTAACTTCCAAAACGTTCTAGTCAAACATAACATAGATGACGATAGCTACCGAACGAGAACGAAACACATGAGGAGCGCGGTAGGAAACGGGGAAAATCATTATCTATTTAATTAGCACATACATAAAAAGAAAATAAATGTATAAACCCCAAACATACAAATTCATAAGTATCCGACCCCACAGATAAAAATTCAAAAGTTTCCGACCCCACAGATTAAGAGGTACCCTACCCCACATCACCCCGACATTTTAGAGATAAGAATAAATAATAAAAAACTCGGAGTTTCTATCAAGTCTCTATGGTTCAGTTGGTAGAATGTCTGCCTATTGCGCCGGCGACCGGGATCGATTCCCGGGTCTGACCTGAAAAAATTAAAATTAAATCTCTAACCGAGCCCAGTAACCCCTATGGGTGGGTTGTGGTAATATAAAGTTCCTTTTAAGCTAAAATCTGACGATAACGAAGCGACAACCCCGGCCACTACTATTACTACTACTACTACTACTACTACGACGTCTCGGGTCAAACTAAAGCCTCATTTTCATTGAAGCGGGTAGCGTTAAAATTTCAAGCGAAAGCGGTAACGCTCGCGAAAAAACCCGCTTTCGCTATAGCGTGAATATTTTCATTGAAGCTACAACTACTATATTAAGCGAGAAAATTCATTGCTAAAGCGGTAAATGTGCGCTACAATCGTATCAGCTTTGAACAGATATTTCTCGCTCAAGAGAAGCGAGCACGCGTCTAGTGGGTCACGTGGTTTCAAATTTGACCAATCATCGACTAACAATTCATCTAAAATGAAATATTAAAATTCAGTTTCTTTTAAACCGATAAGCCTTGGTCTATGCTGCGTTTGAAATTAATAAATAATCTTACCATGGTTTCGAAATAGCCCTCTTTTTTCCTATTTATTAAAATGGGATGAATCCACCATCTTTTAGTTCTATATCTACGTCTTCTTTTGTATTTTAAATACACCCAGTTCATTATAAAATCGCGAATGACGTTGTACTACCAAGCGGGGGGAAATTCGTCGAATGATCAAAAAATTCGCGAATTTGCCCACCACTGTTATAAATACTTTCCTCGGAAGAAGATCTCGTCTTGCCTTCGATTGAGCGGCCATTTTTATTTTACCGTGCAACAACGTCACAACTGGGACGTTGCTATGGTAACGGCAAGTTCACGCTTCTATGAAAAAGAGTACGCTAAAGCGGCAAGCGAACGCTAAACGCGACATCTAGCCAGCGGGCGTTTTTACTTTCCTCGCGCGCTTTCAAAAACCCGCAGCTAGACTTTTTCTAGCTTTAATGAAAATGAGGCTTGAGAGCCTATCGTATACTACGATATGGCTAAAAACGCATTCGCGTGAACCGGTGGTGGAAGCCCTGCCATTGGGAGGCTAGACGTTTCTCGTAACCCTAGCCGATCGCCGCGTATATCTTAAAACCAAACGATAAAAACGCATTCGCGTGAACCGATGGTGGAAGCCCTGCCATTGGGAGGCTAGACGTTTCTCGTAACCCTAGCCGATCGCCGCGTATATCTTAAAACCAAACGATAAAAACGCATTCGCGTGAACCGATGGTGGAAGCCCTGCCATTGGGAGGCTAGACGTTTCTCGTAACCCTAGCCGATCGCCGCGTATATCTTGAAACCAAACGATGGCGACGGAAAAGAAGCCAGAATGTACTGACTGGCGTCCATGTGGAATGGACAAAGAACAGAAAATGGTGTTGCTTGGAAGCCAGCAAGTACAGACTAGTGTCCATGTGGAGTGGACGAAAACTAAAACTCGTGGTGTGGGAACTCAAGTAAATAGACAAACCCAAATTTCCGTGAACTGCCAATGCAGTCCGGAAATTGGGAACACGTTTGCTCCGATACGCAAACTGCGAACGCGGTCACGTGGGGTGTGACAGACACACAGACAGACACACACACACATACACACAGACACGTCCAGTGCAATACCTCTCCGTGACGTCATCGTCACTCGGAAAGGTAAAAACAACGCCAGATATTATATACTAAGTTTACATAGAGAAAAGTAGTCGCTGACAATGCAGTTCATATTCAACTTTGAAAAGAATCCTCCAATGAAATAACAACAATCACTCTCAAAACTAACAAGTCTTTGTTGAAAGTACAAAAACATTGATTTCGTATTTCATAGTAAACCAATTCTACCTTTTTCTTAAAACAATTAAAAAATTATTAACTTCAAACAGTAAGATTAAGCCGCATGCCATGCCATGCCATTTATATGCTATTTACTTTTTAGCCACATCGTATGATGGACATCTACGATGTGGGTCTTAGTTTTACCTGGCTTGTTGTTGTCGGTGGTGGGGGCGGTGGCGTCGTTGTCGTGAAAGAGTACCACATTTGGCAGTATATATAAAATTTTTCGTTCGTCGAAGGGAGAGTGAATGGGAGTTGAGTTTTACGTTTGCTCGATATATTTAAAGCGAGAGAGAGCATTATTTTATTATCTTTCAAGCGCTTCTGACCAGAAGTTCATGTTAGAAATTTATAAGTTGCGATAATTATGCGTCGGCATAAGTCTATGTTGTAAACTAAAACTTTCTGTACGTGTATTAATTGAGAGTCAAGTACGTAATCATTTTAGCACTGTTAATGGTAACTCTATCATCACTAAAACTTTATGTTCTTCTATTAAGGGTTACTTGTGTGTAATCATTTTAGCATTTTTGTTTTTAGAATGGCCTTACGGGTAATCATTTTAGCAATGTTAAGGGTAGCGCATCGAGGGGCTACTCACTCAAAATTTCTCTTTGTGTCGCACTATTACAATTATAACATAAATTTATTGAAGTAAGGATTACGAGTAATCATTTTAGCACAGTTAAAAGTAGCGCATCGAGGGGCTATTCACATAAATTTTAAGTACGCCTGTTAAGTAGGGTATGATGTGGCTACTATTACGAGCCCTTGGGTCGTCTTGTTTAAAATAGATTCTTCAAGCCAAATTAACGTTGAACCAAGGAACATGGAGATAGGGAAGTTTGGTCAATATAGTAATCTCTCTTCACGAAATGTAGCAGGTCACATGACTTATATTCGGCGTTAGTTTGAACTGCGCAGGAACCCGGTAGTTCCGCCCAACCTCAGCACGATGCGCGAGAAAAGTGCGGCGCATGCGCACATGCACATCCACGCCGAAAACGGGGTTTTTGGGCGACCGGAGTTATAGCGTTACACGAAACTTCCCTATCTCCATCTTCCTTGGTTGAACTATACTAAGAACGTTGATATTAACGAAAAGTATCTCAACTTTTTTTAAAGATCTACCAAAAGGGTCTATAGCGTAGTTTTTAGCCAAATCGTCTGACGTACATCTAACGATGGGGGTAATAGTTTGCCTTGGTCTGATGATGTAGGTGTAGACGATGTAGATGTCGAAGAAGTATCTCTCGTCATTTTAAAGGGAGAGTAAAAGAGATTGGTGATTTTGAAAAGAAGAAATTTATGATTTGTCTATAACAGTGCATTGCGAATGTACTATGCATATATTTATGAACACACTTAGAGTGAAAAGGGATAAATCGTGTTAAGGTGATATTTTTCATTAATTTGTGATGTTAAACGTGAGAGGATTATGATTTATCCATAACAGTACAATGAGGATGCACTGTGAAAATATTAATGAACAAACTGTTGTATCTGTATGTATTTTATGAAAAAAAAATATATTTTTATATTGCCTTACCTTAAATGGGAAATTTCATACCCACTTTAAAATATCTCACACTTTAAGCCAAGACTCTTGTAAGAATCCGAACAACTTTCTATAAAATAAAAAGTTAGGGATTTTCTTAGGGGAAGAACTCAAGTTGGGTGTTTTACCGAATTCTTACTCTTTCAAACGCTTCTGGGCACAAGTTTATGTTATAAATTTTAAATTTATAAGAAGCGATAAGTATATGCATCGCACAAGTCTATGTTGTAGACTCATCGAGGGGATAATCACGAAAACTATCTGTTCTTCTATTAAGGAATTAAAGATTATACTTGGGGGTTTCGAATAACCATTTTGGCACCGTTAAAGGTAGCACGTCGAGAGGCTATTCACTAAATAATGTTATTGACTAAAAAATAGCGTCGTCGTATATTAAGCTATCTGTTCTTCCATTAAGGGATTATGTCCATGTTAGAAATTTATAAGATGCGTCGGCATAAGTCTATGTTGTAAGGTGAAAGTTTCCGTACGTGCACTAATTGAGCGTTATGAGTGTGGTCATTTTAGCACTGTTAAAAGTAACTCACCGAGGGGCTAATCGCTAAAACTATCTGTTCTTCTATTAAGGGATTAAAGGTTACTTGGGGGTTTCGAGAAATATTTTTGGCACCGTTAAAGGTTGAGAGGTTAATGGTCTATTCTTGATATTCAGATATAAAAAATACCTTGCACTATGGGTATATTCCTGTGTTCTAATGAATATTTTTTACGCTTGCGTACTAACTACAGTGTTTTAAAGGTAAAACGTTCTCGATCGCTGGAGCCTTACAAACGATGTGGCTCTAATCTGGCCGAGGCCATCTTGTTGAGTTGTCAAAACAACTACATAATATTATAAGGTAATATCGGTAGAGAGGGGAGTGAACCGTGTATCCCCGCGTTGTGGGCAACTTTTGCAATTGAGAATACTATTTGCCGACGGAAAGGGGAATAGTGGCGGTAGAGAGGGGCGTAGACTGTGTATCCCTCCACCTGGGCACGCTCTTGTAAGAGGGGATACTCTACGCGCCCAGTAGGGGGATGACACTGAGCTAAGAGATAGAAGGGTATGACGTTTGCATACGTAGTACTGCGATTACTCTATATCACTAAGGTGACGTTGCCAGTTGCCATACATATAAAATATAAAATAAATTTATCCATATTCTTCTTCATCCCCGGCCAAGGAAAACCTAGTAGTAGCCCATCGTATACAGCCCTCAGTATTTGGACGTGCCAAAGAATGATAGTTTCATTCAACCATAAATATATACGCCCTTATTTGATATACTTGTGCTATGAAGCCTTCCCACCCCGTGTATTAATAATTAAAATTAAAAATTTAGTATAATACACGCAATTTAGTATAATCCCAAATACTTTAATTTTTAATATGAACAAAAAGGTTTGGTAGAAAAGTGATAGAAAGTACAAATGGAGCTTTCAGAAACGGTTATTTTGTGAGATGTAAAATGACATGGTTTTCTAAAAGCACCACATTGTATTATTAGTTTAGCGGTTCTTTGTTCAATCGTCATATAAACAACAGGGGATGTTTAAACCTAAATACGGTATTTACAATAAAATTCTCTAGGTGTCGCCGTAAGATTTCTAAAAACAACCAAAGCTTCAAGGTTAACTTCGATAGATAGTTTTTTATCAAAGCACCCCTATCAAGGTCGAAATCGACTCTTCCGAAAGGCAGAAACTTTTGTAATAAGTCGAATTCTAGTTTTGCAGCTTTTCCGTAGAGAGTTCCGCGGCGGGAACTTTTTTATTCGCACTTGTGAGTCGAGAGGGAGCCTTGGTGCGCTGTAGAAGGGGAAAAACTATTATAAAACTCTCAACCGGATGGGCCGAGCTCTGACGAAAGTTATAGAAGTTGATTCCCGCCTTCGTAGAATCTTTTTTCCCTCGTGAAGTCGTAGTGGTGGCGCTGCTGTTTTTCAACAGTTGTCATATTCCAGCTTTCTCGTGGTTGTATCTTCGGGAGTTTAGATTTAGTTGAGCCGCAAGTCAAGGCGAAACGGCGCGCCACTTTCGTCTCGTCTTTTAAAACCGACCACGTGGAGCGTATATTATAAGCCATTAATACACGCCCTTCTAGAAGCTCCGATTTAACTGGGACAAGAATAAATTTTTCCTGCATTTTCAATTCGACAAATCAATCAGGTAGGCCTAATAAAATTGAATTTGCGTTAGTGTCATGAGTGTTATTTTGAACTTTAATGTTTTAAAATACTCGCGCGCTCAGTTGAAGGTAGATATTATGGTATGGTGACGTTGACAGGTAACCTAAACTAAACCTTTCACGTCTATAATTCGAATATTATTTAGTAACATTTAAACGAGGAGCTACTCACTCGGCTTTTACAAATGTATTGCTTGTAATTTTTAAAAGACCTGCCCTTCCATATCTATGAGTTTTTTGCCCCTTGCGTGCAAAGAACTTTTGAACTTTTAGAAACGAAATATATTTTTTATGACGTTACTTAAGATGCTACAATGTTTTTACATTTATTGCATCCCATGAGCCATCCGCGTTACTTCGAATTTTACGGTTATTTGTTACTGTTTTAAAAGAATTATTTGGCTTTACTTAAAACTTGCATACACGCGTAGTACCAATTTTTTTGTGTCCAAACCTCATGATAAATTAAGGACAGGTACTGCACCTATCCCCGTGAAACAATAGGCCTACGATAATTAGGTTAAATTTATTTTCACATTATTATATTTAAAAGCTTGTTTTTTAAAAATAAAAAAAATAAGTAATCACAGTATATTACGTCAGACTTTGGCATAGAAACCCGGTTTTCCTTAAAATGGTGATAGGGAAATTGGTAAACAGAAAAACAAGTGGGATGATACGAAATTATAAACCGTGTATTGAAGGTTCAATGTCAACAAAAGGTAGAGACTTTCGGGTACCTTTAACATAATAATAACTGGTAGGAGGGGGCTATGGACTTCTGCAACTGGTGATAAGATGCTGTAAAAGTTAGTAGACCGCGTTGTTTATTGTGCTTAAAGAAGTTCGCGTGATAACTTTGCAGTTACGTTATGGTGGTAGTGGTTCAAAAAAACGAAGCTTAAAGGTTTTCATTACTTTTATATACCTGTACAGTAGCTTACTACGTAGTCAAAATCAAACTTGTTTGGCTTCAGCTTTAGACTGATCCGTAATTTCGTAAGAAGTAAAAAAAGTATTTTAAACCTTGGATTATAAGGATTATAGGTCGTTGATAACTTTACTACAAAATCAGCAGAGTTGTAATTAGATTGGTGAAGGTTTCACATTGCCTCATGTTATTAATTGCTTCACGGAGTTTGATTCTGAGGTTTCATAGCGCGGTATTTTTGAAAAATCACCTTAAGCTACTTTGAACGTGCGTCTATAATTCGGCAAATGAAGATGTTTTTGGTTTGGTAATTTATTTCAACTTATACAAAGTATAATTATAATTTACAAGGGCCTTTGTAAATTAAACTTGACCGTAAGTTCTGGTTTCTCCATTAAGTCAAAATTTCAGACAATAGACCCAAGGTAGGTCAAGCAAGGGATGTTTATTCTGTATAGAAGTCTGAACTTGAAGTCTCCCTTCGCGAAACGTAGCAGGTCATGTGTCTAATTTTCGGGGTTAATTTTAACTGCGCATGATCAGAGCGCAACAATTTATTTCCCTACGTAATCGCCGTCAGAGGAAGAACTGTCGTCTGCATCAGAACGATGCGTCAAAAATTGCGCACTAGCACATCGGAATGATAGGGCAGTTTTAAAATTACATAACGAAAACGACTTACAGAGGTAGTTTCTATTACTACTAGCGAATTAACTAGCCTTCCACGTAAAGTGAAGTACTCATGCTGGATCTAGAATGAAAATACCTACTGCAATTTCTGTAAAGTTCTCTTAATATTTTCAGTAAATATTAATAACATAAAGCCGGTATTTTTTGTTGATGACATTATCGCTCTTAACATACTATTTCAAAGTTCAACACTTATTTAATTATGTATGTTTCTTACGGTACTAGTAAACATGGTCGTTAGGCACCGACCCAAGTATACAAGTAAAAAGAATTAGGGTATTTTGCCAATACGGAGGTACACCGGAAATAATTGCACGACATCTAAAGTATTGTTTTAATTCGCTCAATTTCGCTTTTTATCAGTTTATATTAAAAATTCTTAATTTGTTCCTTCTTGAAACCACTTAATTTTCTGAAGCCCTTTTTGAGTGTATTTCCTTGAGTTAAGTATTTAAAACTTTAACTTTCCTTTCTTAAAAGTCCTCTTATTGCCCGGAGTAAAACGAATCATTTTCAGTAATTTTATTATATTTTCGAAACATAGACAGGCAATAAAATATTTTTGCTGAAAAAAAGCTTCTGAATGGCGTGAGCTTGCATAAATGTAGGTCCGCATCAATCTCGTGTTTTACGTCTAAAGCCAAGTACGTAAAACGGGGTCACCGTTCTACCCCTTCGGTTCAAAAATCACGGAGCCGTGCATGAGGGTAGGCTTTACTACTATTATTATTATTATCATAAGTGGATAATCTACCATTAAGTTTGCATGTTTGAATGTAAACTATAGAGTTCTAGTCAAATTCAAAATCCGTTTATTCTTATTTATAATACATCAATCTCAATATGTAGGGACCAAGTTCCCCCCCTGCAACCTATAATCAAGCCGCGTTGACACGAGACACTTGAAACCGTTTTGGAAAGTACAAAAAGAAATATTACACTGTTAAAAGCAGAGATCTTTCACGAGAAAATGAAAATATTACTTTTCAAAAAGGGTTAGGCTTTTCCAAAACGTTTGAAAACGATTACAAAGTGTCTCGTGTAAACGCGGCTTTAGTCTTACCAGGATCTGGAATTAAATGAGACACTGTCACCGTGAAAGCCCTTCCTTTAGTGTACTCTAAGTATGACACGCGAGAGGTTAGAAAAAAACTCGATTGCCGGCGAGGTTCTCATTTGGTCATTTTCTCCCCCAAAATCGTGTATCGCTTAAAGAGTTAGTGCCATAATTTTCATCATCCGCAAACTTAAAATACGAAAAAAATCCTTGAAAAATCTAGTTTAATATGATATATTTACTTTTGTATTTGGTTTCGTTGAAATTTATAAAATTGCAATCAAAGTTTTGTGTTTGGAAAAGGCCTAGTTAAAATTTTCTTTCGCTTGATGACGTAGTAAGGAGAAATTTTCTCTCTTGATGTCGCTCACGTGACGCCTGTTAGTGTCTCAGCGCCGCGTTAAGCCTATTTTATTCAGATTCGCGCGGCATGAGTCTCGGACGCTTGCGCTTGGCTTTTCCGCGAGATGCCGTGAGTGACGTAGCAAGGAGAAAAACTCGCCAAATATCTTCTCTGCAAATTTGCTTTTGCCCCCCAAATTTCAAGTTTTCGAAGTGTTTTTTCTGTGTTTCCCTCATATTTAAATGTTTATCAAGCATATTTTTGGAATCAGAAGAGTTTAAACTCTCAAAAAAGTAAGGTTTTCTTTAGATTTGAGATAATTTTTAAATCAGATCGCTATTCCTTTAAAAACCTTGGCAAAAATATTTTTCGTTTTTTGCTCTGTTTTTTTCCACGTATATACTTAGCCACGAGGGGCGCCACTAGGAAAATAAAAATTTGACGCAAAGGTAGGGAAGGGGCAAAGACCTAATGATGTATACTTATAGAGGGTTTTTGGCTTATGTTATTATGTATCTGAATACTAGTCAGAATGAAAACTCCCACTGTAGTATTCCCATAGTGTTTATTTTCAAAACGGGATATTTTTATTGTGTTGTGAATTTGAGTGTGCTATACGGTTATACCATTCTATGGATCCGGATTGTAACCTAAATTCACTCGTAAATATATTTAATATTTGCGCGTAATCAATCGTTGTTGTTTGTTAATTCAGTGTCGTTTCAAGAATGATATAATTCGCAGTATGACTTTAGGATTACATTGTTTTAGGAAATACTAGCTAAGCCACCTGCCTTTGCCCGGGTGTTTTAAGGGGCTAGAAAGCTGGAAGAGTTTCCTGTCTATGTAGCCATTAAACACTATCATTATCATTCGGACCACCCGTATCAAATATATACATGCTGTTGTTTATTTGGAAACAAATCAAGCAAACCTGCACTTCTAAAACCTTCCCCTGGTCTTACTGAAATCATTCATGCAGTTTGGTCAAATTCGGTAACGAATTGTGACTGTGTATAAAGAGCAAGCATACAAACTACGTTCTGAAATAAATTGTTGTTGGAAATATTTCGAACCAGATATTACGTGAATTTGAATTAGCGTATCGTTGTTTGCTTTTTAGGGCATGACACTTATGTACATACCCTTGATATCTTGTCCGTAAGATACACGTCATCCCGTATATGTGAGCATATTGTTGTGTATATGTATTGTGTTTATATTGCAAAAGAGGTGCGAGAGGCCCACAGGAAGCCATGGTGGTGAAAGAGAAACTGGTGGTGTTGAGTGAGTCGTAGTTGACAGGCAGGCGATATAATAACTTAACCTTATAATACCACAGAACGAACTCAATGATATAATCTAAAATCAACAATAAACGAAAACCGATTTTAAATGAAATGCTTAATTTAAAAATTTATATTTTTAGCGATAGCCTTTTAGTCTTAATTTAGTCCGTTCGAGTGTTTTTGTGTGTGATAGAAAATATTTTCGACAAATTTAGATATATGCAGACCATTTCGTGGATTAGATACAGAGAAACCAGCGCACAGGGGCCGTCATTGGGGTATGCTCCGTCTCGCCAAGAAGAACCGCTAGAGGCAGTGTGAGTTGGCTTGCCTTCCGCCTGCAGTGAACAAGGGCTCCGTCTGACGTTGATTATTGGCACTTGGGGTTAGTCACTTGAATAATCAGGTGTACAAAACCGCAGAAATCGATTACTTGATTGCTAGAATTCTTAGAAAATTCATCAGTTATCAAAATCATTCTTGTGGGTAATCAAAGCTAATCAAAAATCTCCGATGATCACTGGAAATCGCTTAAAGCCTTGAGAAAAATCAGAAATGATCACATGATTTACTAGTAATCTTTCGTAATCACCTCGGTAATCACATATTTCGTGAAGTAATCATACATAATCAATCGAGGAATTCGAAAATCCGAAATAAAAATTGTAATCAGTTGAAATAGAAATAATCAAAAGTCAAGTTAAAACCACGCTTTATTCCATATTATCTAGGACAGTCGTAATCCTACAAAATCTTACACTCGCGGTTAACGTCACCTAAGAGGCTAAGACCTCTACGAAACGTTTTGAGCTTTTTTTCTAAAGACGTAACTAACACATTTGATGCTTTTTAAGACTTTCTCAAGTATACTACATGATCCAAATTGTAGTTCATCGTTCATTACATGAAATTACGGATAGATTTAATTTTAGAAGTAGGAATGGAAAAGGGTTAGTATTTACTTCAGACCGACTCATAGCCCAGTATAGAGCCCCTCCCTCCAACACGTAACGAAAAGTTTAAATTATCTTATTGGCTCACTTAATCTACGTTTTGATGACGTTGCTGACAGAGACGTCCAAAAATACGTAATTCCTTTTTACCTCTGTCGCTATGACCTGCCTTTTCTTTCATACCCCCCGTCCCGTGGAAGGGGGTCCAAGTCTTTGACGCGCGCCCACATTACTCTGTTATCCATTCCTACTTCTAAAATTAAATCTATCCCTGATGAAATAAAATATCCTCCTGTTTTAGCCTAGGAATTATATCTGAATTAGGCTGCATTATCTTGAATTAGAGCAGGTATAGACGACCACTTCATTTCAATAGAAAGTAGCAAACCGTAAATGTGTAAGAGCATGCATAGAAAATACATTTCAAAGATTGTGACCCCTCGTAGATTACCATGAACGAAAATTTCTTTTAACCTTAGGGATCCCTGCCGAGCCGTGACGATCCTGGTGCAGGTGTTATATGAAAAGAGTGCAATTTTAAGGATAATGCTGTGTGTTTCCCGTTACAATATATGACAATTTGAATTATACACAGTTTCAAAACCCTTCATTTCTAAATTTTACTTAGATTACAACATATGCGATATGTTGCTGTGAATGTGTTTGCTGACTTGCTTCTTTTGGTATTCCTTCTATAGCTGGTAGATATCGCATTAGATGGTATGAGGGGCCTCCTTAATTCTAGGAGAGCGGTAGCTCTCTTAGATAAGACCTCATACTGACTTTAATGTATAAGGATGGTTTTTTGATTGGATATAACTTTTTTTGTATTGTATTAACTGCTTTAAAAAAATTCCACAGAACTACATTTCGGGCCCTCAATATGTGGTTAAAATTTCAAGAAGATCCAATCATTAGTTTATTTTATAAAAAATAAAGTTGCTAAGGGTGGTTTTCATTTCCATAAAATTAATCAGCCCTTTTGGTGAAAAAGTTAAATTTTCCCATAGAAATAACATGGAGTTTTTTTCAAATTTGGCCATTTTGTGGCCACCCTTTTGAAATGAAATATTCGTTTGTTACGTTTGGGAACGGTTTTATATCAAAATTTAAACCTTTTTCTAGGACCATTTTTAAGGTTTTTGAGAAAAATTAATTTTAAGTATGTTTAATTTTAAATTTTAAAAACTACCCCAATCTGCGATATTTTAGCATTTATACACTGTTTTATTAGGAAATATCAGCGAGACCAATGTTGGCCTTTTTTACCGACGACCGGTAATTAAGCTAGATTACCGACGACCGGTAATTAAGCTAGATTACCGACGACCGGTAATTAAGCTAGATTACCGACGACCGGTAATTAAGCTAGATTACCGACGACCGGTAATTAAGCTAGATTACCGACGACCGGTAATTAAGCTAGATTACCGACGACCGGTAATTAAGCTAGATTACCGACGACCGGTAATTAAGCTAGATTACCGACGACCGGTAATTAAGCTAGATTACCGACGACCGGTAATTAAGCTAGATTACCGACGACCGGCAAGGGTTAAGCTAGATTACCGACGACCGGATTAAGCTAGATTACCGACGACCGGCAATTAAGCTAGATTACCGACGACCGGCAATTAAGCTAGATTACCGACGACCGGCAATTAAGCTAGATTACCGACGACCGGCAATTAAGCTAGATTACCGACGACCGGCAATTAAGCTAGATTACCGACGACCGGCAATTAAGCTAGATTACCGACGACCGGCAATTAAGCTAGATTACCGACGACCGGCAATTAAGCTAGATTACCGACGACCGGCAATTAAGCTAGATTACCGACGACCGGCAATTAAGCTAGATTACCGACGACCGGCAATTAAGCTAGATTACCGACGACCGGCAATTAAGCTAGATTACCGACGACCGGCAATTAAGCTAGATTACCGACGACCGGCAATTAAGCTAGATTACCGACGACCGGCAATTAAGCTAGATTACCGACGACCGGCAATTAAGCTAGATTACCGACGACCGGTAATTAAGCTAGATTACCGACGACCGGTAATTAAGCTAGATTACCGACGACCGGCAATTAAGCTAGATTACCGACGACCGGCAATTAAGCTAGATTACCGACGACCGGCAATTAAGCTAGATTACCGACGACCGGAAATTAAGCTAGATTACCGACGACCGGCAATTAAGCTAGATTACCGACGACCGGCAATTAAGCTAGATTACCGACGACCGGCAATTAAGCTAGATTACCGACGACCGGCAATTAAGCTAGATTACCGACGACCGGCAATTAAGCTAGATTACCGACGACCGGCAATTAAGCTAGATTACCGACGACCGGCAATTAAGCTAGATTACCGACGACCGGCAATTAAGCTAGATTACCGACGACCGGCAATTAAGCTAGATTACCGACGACCGGCAATTAAGCTAGATTACCGACGACCGGCAATTAAGCTAGATTACCGACGACCGGCAATTAAGCTAGATTACCGACGACCGGCAATTAAGCTAGATTACCGACGACCGGCAATTAAGCTAGATTACCGACGACCGGCAATTAAGCTAGATTACCGACGACCGGCAATTAAGCTAGATTACCGACGACCGGCAATTAAGCTAGATTACCGACGACCGGCAATTAAGCTAGATTACCGACGACCGGCAATTAAGCTAGATTACCGACGACCGGCAATTAAGCTAGATTACCGACGACCGGCAATTAAGCTAGATTACCGGCAATTAAGCTAGATTACCGACGACCGGCAATTAAGCTAGATTACCGACGACCGGCAATTAAGCTAGATTACCGACGACCGGCAATTAAGCTAGATTACCGACGACCGGCAATTAAGCTAGATTACCGACGACCGGCAATTAAGCTAGATTACCGACGACCGGCAATTAAGCTAGATTACCGACGACCGGCAATTAAGCTAGATTACCGACGACCGGCAATTAAGCTAGATTACCGACGACCGGAAATTAAGCTAGATTACCGACGACCGGCAATTAAGCTAGATTACCGACGACCGGCAATTAAGCTAGATTACCGACGACCGGCAATTAAGCTAGATTACCGACGACCGGCAATTAAGCTAGATTACCGACGACCGGCAATTAAGCTAGATTACCGACGACCGGCAATTAAGCTAGATTACCGACGACCGGCAATTAAGCTAGATTACCGACGACCGGCAATTAAGCTAGATTACCGACGACCGGCAATTAAGCTAGATTACCGACGACCGGCAATTAAGCTAGATTACCGACGACCGGCAATTAAGCTAGATTACCGACGACCGGCAATTAAGCTAGATTACCGACGACCGGCAATTAAGCTAGATTACCGACGACCGGCAATTAAGCTAGATTACCGACGACCGGTAATTAAGCTAGATTACCGACGACCGGTAATTAAGCTAGATTACCGACGACCGGTAATTAAGCTAGATTACCGACGACCGGTAATTAAGCTAGATTACCGACGACCGGTAATTAAGCTAGATTACCGACGACCGGTAATTAAGCTAGATTACCGACGACCGGTAATTAAGCTAGATTACCGACGACCGGTAATTAAGCTAGATTACCGACGACCGGTAATTAAGCTAGATTACCGACGACCGGTAATTAAGCTAGATTACCGACGACCGGTAATTAAGCTAGATTACCGACGACCGGTAATTAAGCTAGATTACCGACGACCGGTAATTAAGCTAGATTACCGACGACCGGTAATTAAGCTAGATTACCGACGACCGGTAATTAAGCTAGATTACCGACGACCGGTAATTAAGCTAGATTACCGACGACCGGTAATTAAGCTAGATTACCGACGACCGGTAATTAAGCTAGATTACCGACGACCGGTAATTAAGCTAGATTACCGACGACCGGCAATTAAGCTAGATTACCGACGACCGGCAATTAAGCTAGATTACCGACGACCGGCAATTAAGCTAGATTACCGACGACCGGCAATTAAGCTAGATTACCGACGACCGGCAATTAAGCTAGATTACCGACGACCGGCAATTAAGCTAGATTACCGACGACCGGCAATTAAGCTAGATTACCGACGACCGGCAATTAAGCTAGATTACCGACGACCGGCAATTAAGCTAGATTACCGACGACCGGCAATTAAGCTAGATTACCGACGACCGGCAATTAAGCTAGATTACCGACGACCGGCAATTAAGCTAGATTACCGACGACCGGTAATTAAGCTAGATTACCGACGACCGGTAATTAAGCTAGATTACCGACGACCGGTAATTAAGCTAGATTACCGACGACCGGCAATTAAGCTAGATTACCGACGACCGGCAATTAAGCTAGATTACCGACGACCGGCAATTAAGCTAGATTACCGACGACCGGCAATTAAGCTAGATTACCGACGACCGGCAATTAAGCTAGATTACCGACGACCGGCAATTAAGCTAGATTACCGACGACCGGCAATTAAGCTAGATTACCGACGACCGGCAATTAAGCTAGATTACCGACGACCGGCAATTAAGCTAGATTACCGACGACCGGCAATTAAGCTAGATTACCGACGACCGGCAATTAAGCTAGATTACCGACGACCGGCAATTAAGCTAGATTACCGACGACCGGTAATTAAGCTAGATTACCGACGACCGGCAATTAAGCTAGATTACCGACGACCGGCAATTAAGCTAGATTACCGACGACCGGCAATTAAGCTAGATTACCGACGACCGGCAATTAAGCTAGATTACCGACGACCGGCAATTAAGCTAGATTACCGACGACCGGAAATTAAGCTAGATTACCGACGACCGGCAATTAAGCTAGATTACCGACGACCGGCAATTAAGCTAGATTACCGACGACCGGAAATTAAGCTAGATTACCGACGACCGGCAATTAAGCTAGATTACCGACGACCGGCAATTAAGCTAGATTACCGACGACCGGCAATTAAGCTAGATTACCGACGACCGGCAATTAAGCTAGATTACCGACGACCGGCAATTAAGCTAGATTACCGACGACCGGCAATTAAGCTAGATTACCGACGACCGGCAATTAAGCTAGATTACCGACGACCGGCAATTAAGCTAGATTACCGACGACCGGCAATTAAGCTAGATTACCGACGACCGGTAATTAAGCTAGATTACCGACGACCGGTAATTAAGCTAGATTACCGACGACCGGTAATTAAGCTAGATTACCGACGACCGGTAATTAAGCTAGATTACCGACGACCGGTAATTAAGCTAGATTACCGACGACCGGTAATTAAGCTAGATTACCGACGACCGGTAATTAAGCTAGATTACCGACGACCGGTAATTAAGCTAGATTACCGACGACCGGTAATTAAGCTAGATTACCGACGACCGGTAATTAAGCTAGATTACCGACGACCGGTAATTAAGCTAGATTACCGACGACCGGTAATTAAGCTAGATTACCGACGACCGGTAATTAAGCTAGATTACCGACGACCGGTAATTAAGCTAGATTACCGACGACCGGTAATTAAGCTAGATTACCGACGACCGGTAATTAAGCTAGATTACCGACGACCGGTAATTTAGCCGCATTACCGACGACCGGTAATTTAGCCGCATTACCGACGACTGGTAATTTACCCGTATTACCGACGGCTGGTATTTAAGCTAGATTACCGATGGACGCGCAACGCCCTAGGACTTTTTCTCCCATATTTTCTAAAGAATTTTAATTAATATGAAGACTGAAGTGACAGATATTAATAAAATCTGTCATTGTAGACAAAGACTGGAAAGTGTAAAAGATAAGGTTTGAAAATGAACTGCCTGAAGTAACAGATATTAAAATTTTCACTTTTGAAGACATCATTATAAAACATCAATTATTTTAAAAAATTCTTATCTTACTTTTTTTCACCAAAATTTCATTTTCCCAAAATATTTTTCAGCAATATTTACCAACTATTTTGTCCTCAATAGTAGTTGTCACCTAGAAGGGTTTAAGGGATACTAGCTTGGTACTGGTTTTACTTACAACTAACATTTGATTCTAGGAGATTCAAATGCTTGGATATCTGAAAAGATTTCTCTTGAAGAGTTTAAATTTTTATATTTTAAAATTGGAAATATTGCGAAGCGGAAAATAATATAGGCCTTTTCTTTGTGATTTAGTTATTAGTGTCGAAAAGATCTGTAGATTGATCGTGATCTTTGAGAGCAACACAGCACGTTAATATTTAATACTTTGAAAGCTTTACAATTTAAGAATACGTTTTGTAAAGTTTTAATACGGTTTATATTTTGTAAGCTCTCAACGATTTTCTCACGTTATCGGGGCAATTTTCTACCTAATTTTAAATTTTTCATAAAAAATAAAATGTAAAGCCGTAGTATTTTTAAAATAACGCGCATGTTCCTTTTTAAAATACTTTCCCGAAGTAATTTTGGTGAAAAAAAGTAAGATAAGAATTTTTTAAAATAATTGATGTTTTATAATGATGTCTTCAAAAGTGAAAATTTTAATATCTGTTACTTCAGGCAGTTCATTTTCAAACCTTATCTTTTACACTTTCCAGTCTTTGTCTACAATGACAGATTTTATTAATAGTTTGGTAGGCGGTAAGAACTTTAGCGGGGCAAAGTTGTTTAATGCTGTATCACAATAAAGATAATGTCATATTTTGTTCATTAATTAGGGTTTTATTACTGCTATAAACAAATGCAATAATGTACGAACATTTTAAAATAATAACTTCATCCTCGTCGGCATCAAATACTAAATAATTGCAGAATGAATATCAAAAATGTTTTTATACATGTATTTAGATTGTTAGACATCAGTCTGTAAACCCTCAGATGCTATGGTTTTCATAAGTTCTAAAAGGTTTTTAATATGCAAGAATGTTAATACGTGGCTTAAAAAAATTAAGATTTTATGGTATTAAGTTAAGATTGCAATTTAAAATTGCCTATTTGACACTTTCTTTAAAAAGGAAAATTCTATGAATAATTTTATGAAACGTCTAGAGAGTGAGAAAATCCCAATAAAATGTTACAAATTAGCTCGTCATAAATGTTAAATTGGATCTTTCCTTTCTTCCGAGATAAAAGTTTCGCAATTCAAAGTGCTTTTAAACATCCCAGGAGGGGATATTTTACTGTGAAATGTGAAGCCGATTTTAAGCGCATATTGCATTGAAATTCCCGAAAGGACTTTGACAATTTTAAGAAAGTGTCAGAAGAAACGCTTTTTCTTCTGGAAGGGCAGATACAAAGTCACTTAAACTCACTTTTTTTCTCAAAATCAGTTACTTAAGTCACTTTTCTTAAAATTAGTTACTATTTGTCGCTTTTTATGGACTTTTGGGTTCTATATATCTTCTCTATCATAATCCAAAACAGTATATTTTAACCATTCAGTTTGATTACGGTTTAAACGCGGTATATTTTGGCCATATTTGACAAGATCTGAAAATGTCTCACTTAGGCACGTATAAAATTACCTTTTCAGAAATTCCAATTCAAACGAAATTGTTTGTTTATATTTCAAACCATAACAATTCTGAGCTGATCGCGAAAAATATCTTGATTGTATGAGGTGACCTTGGACCTTATTGCGACATTGACCATTGAAATGAATTTAATTATAAAAATGAATTTTGGAAATTAGTCAAATCATCAGCAGTATAAGAATATTTTTTCCGACCCGGCCTTTTCAATAAGCCTCATTTGGCAAATTTTAACCAATTCTAAGTCACATTTTGCTTACTATTATTAAATAAAATTTTGTTGTCTCTTTTAACTACATAAGTATCAGGATCCTAGTTTGTTCTTGCACGGATATTTACTCTTTTTCTTATTTAGACCTCCACTGCAGGGTTATTTAAACCTCTTTGCTCAATTGTAACGGCCAACGACAGTGTCACTTCTTAAGCAACGCGGTTTATTAGCCGAACAATTAAAGCCAGTATCCCCTCGCTCCTCTCATGTCTTATTAAAATGTTGCCTGTCCTTTTCACGTGCTAAGCATCTTGTCTTCCATATGATTTCAAGGCCAAGTTGATTTAGGCTTAAAGAACTACTGAACGGCCCAAGAAATAAGAATTTCTCGGCGAATGCGTGACGAAACATCCTAAGATCGTGCGGAATATCTTCAAAGAAAAGAACCGAAATGGAGGAAATAATTTGTACTTGTTCATCGGGGTCCCTTTTTACGCCATGTTTCCCTTAATTTACAAAGCACGCCTGGATAATGCGGAACTCACTGTATAGTCTGACGTAAATTTCTCATGACGTGGGTGCAATATTGGATGCTTTAGTTTCAATTTAGATCTTTTAATTATTTAATGCACTTTGGGAAAACGTTAGTAATTGAGTTACTCAATTACAATCAGGTCGTTAAACCAATTGTAACCTTGGGTTTGGCCTTACCTGAGACATAATAGCCAATCAACTTGCAGGAACTTCACAATTAAACAAGAACAAAATGTCACTTTCCTAGTCGGGAACGTGTACCTCCAGAAACATGTAATATTGCAAGAAGTATCCCTACGGGACCCTTATTTCTACATGCAACAGTGCCCTGTTTCCTACGACCCTCAAACTACACACGATTTATCAATCCTTTACTTTTAAAGGGTTCCTTAAGTCGTTAGAGTGGGTGGAATTATTATACCCCTCGACTTTGGCGGATTTATAGAGAACTCAAAGACAGAATGACTAGTGGAACTGAATTTCACGTAAAATTATGCTGTTTTCATGAAATTCTACATAGGCTACAGCCACGCCTTTTGGTGATTCAAATTATTTCTTGGTTACTCGGTTTCTAAGTAATCACTTTAAAATTTTGAGTTCAATTTTACATCTAAATTACTCGTGAAAAGACCATTTTCAAAACTCGGATGCTTGAAAACGTAGTATTTTTAAGATGGGACAACCGGTATGCGATTACAAAGACGTTAGATATTACTTCAAACGAACAAGCTTTTCTGGAGTGGTAACTTTGAAGCCCTATCTAACGTCTTTTGATCCACGTACCCGATGTCCGATGTTCCGTCTTAACCTTATATCATGCAGACGATTCTGCAGCCCCACCCCTTCGAAAATGGTGTATATTTTCTATATGATATTTAACACAAACTGTACATAATGTAAAGCTTTATCGTGTGCTATCTTTCGACTTATCACTCGTGTTAGTACTAAAATCATTATAAGTCGTTTGTTAAATTAAAATACTTCTATTGTCATTGAGACTAAGTCAGGATTATTATTTAAAACTGAACTCCTAAACCGAATTTAATTTTTTCGTTGGAGGAAACCTCTTATCAGTAGGCTAATCTATTTTTATGTGTTTATCTAAATCTAGCTTGGCCTATTAATTAATTTTTTTACATGTTGTGACTATGTATTATTTTATCGTTTACAATAAATAAATTTTAATTTTTTAATAGATAAATTGTGACGCCAAATTGTGAACCTGTTGACCATATTACAGAGACGAAATTCTCAGTAAAGTTTTTCTTGAAGGCTCTTGCGAAATGATTTGAGAAACTACAATATCTGAGTGAGTGTTTAAACTTTTATTGACGATTTTGTGGTTAATTTCCAATGAAACAGTGAAATCAGAGTAAAGTTTAGAAATAATACTTGGATACAAAATTCAATAACACCCTAGTATTTCAAGCAACTTATTCGCGATTAGTTTCATTAATTCGTGATTAAATATTTTAATTATAATTAGTATGATTGAACTTCAATTATAATGCTCTCAAGTGATATACTCCACTTTCCTAACAAACTTGTATAAAAAATCAAATTTAACTTGGAAATCTGGAATTCTTATCGGGACAATTATTTATGAACTCGGATTACAATGTCATGTAAAGCTGGGGACTTTCTTAAAATATTTATCTTTAATCGCGCCGAAAAGCTGTAATTTGATAATCCGGATATATTAGAGCGTCGAAACGTAAACACGAATAAGATATTGAATCAACAACCGAACGTGGGCCGGTTTAGTTTCTCTCGAAAATGCCAGAAATCTCGGGAAACCAAAGCAGCTGTTGGCAGCGTGGTTTTGTGGATACGTTGGCTCATCATCTTGAACGCAATATTTTTCTCCTTATGCGCAAATCCCTTTTCAAAAGTCGCCTCACACGAAAGACGTCAATATTATATCCCGATATCTTCATAATCCCCTAGTTGCACCATGGCCACGGGGTCATTTTGCCCATATATGATGGAACTGACTTTGGCTAAATAAGATTCCCATCCTTTTCCTTTACCATTATAGAACTTCTTACTTCCGCCTGCACGCTTTCCTTCTAAACAAGCTTTCTGGCGAAACAAGGTTTTTCCTTATTTCCCAACCGATCCTTCTCTACCCTTCCTGTTCCCAAACGGGACTAAATAGTCTTAAGAACGGAAAACCCCCTCGCCATCTTTATATAAAATTGGCAGCGCGGCGAATACCAAGCCACGAGCTAAAAGCGCCCTTTCTAGGAGTTTTTCGCGGGGGCGACCATAAGCTCGTTCACGTCATTGTAGCGGGGATTTTGGACAACCTTAAGCCCCGGTCGCCACGTTCTTCTTTTCGTTTTCCTAGTTTAGCTGCATCTGATATTGTTCAAACGCGTACTTGCAGATGTTCTTTGGTTTTGGTTGTAGTTGTGTGAGAGATGGTCATATTTGACTTATTGGGCCAAGCATTCAAACATCAAATCGTAGATATTTTTAAGGAGGTGCAACAAATGATTTGGAAAATGTTCTACCGAGAAGCGGTTTTCATACGAGTTTCGCTTTTCTTCTAGCCTAATTATTTTTAATTTTTGAAATAATAAATATAACTTCTCGTAAGCGAGTTTGTGCACTGCACTTTTTCCTTATTTTAGAATTTGGTTTTCATTGCGATGAATAGCTAAAACTTGCCACATACCACCAAAGTGGTTCACTGGCATTTATCGTTTTTCAGCCATAAGGAATGACTGTAAATTGCGACTATAGTATGCTTTATTAGCAGACTCTATTTTACTAATTATGATATAAATGTTAAATAACTATACACTTACGTGTGTAGTTATGGTTTTGAAGGAAGTTTTTTTCAATGCGAATTTGCGAAAATGTCGCGAGCTTGTTTAAGAAGCATTTAAACAATGCAAGGCCCTTGAAACCCTTAGGAGTACATTTATTCAAAACCACCTTCACGAAGTCTCTGTTTGAAACTTTTCTTATAGAACTCCCGCTGATTTCAGATCTGCTAGGTTACAAGATTTCGTTTCTCACTGTTTCAAAAATAAGATACATTACTATTAAAACGTTTGTTCGATTTTGGAATTTCGGTATCATAAGCAGAAAATTTGAACTAAACCAACGCCGTTGCACAGTGTGATATCAATGTATTACTTATAACCAATAAATAATCCTTAACTCATCTTGAACTCATTCAGATGGAGGAACTATTATCTCTTTCTTGGGTACCATCTTGTTGGCTTTTATCTCACGGTACCCTACTAAAAAGGGCTTTGGGGCTACCAAATACCCCTAAAGCCCACCTTCCTTAAGTTTTCAAGCCTTGGTGGACGAACCTCGCTCCCCATCCTCATTTTCTTTCTCAGCTTCATTTCTAAACCTATTTAGGAGGGTCCGTCTCTAAAGTTGGACTTTCTGACCTCTCTGATCTATTCCAATTTAAAGGCAGTCTTAAACTCTCCCCGTAACCCCTATTATCCGCGGTTTTCGAATCTCTCTGGTCCTTAATGGGCTCCATCTAATTAATAGTTTCTCTTGCACGTTGACTGTACCATCAATTAATTCACTTCTCCAACGAATTCTCGACTGCTTCGTGAATACCATCTGACTAGATAAGAGTTTTGGCTTAAGTTCCTGCAGGCTGACCACAAGGATTTTTTAAAATGATAAGCTATGTTCAAGTATTATATGGAGTATTGAATAAATTCTTTCGCGCACGACCCCTCCTGATCAGCCTATTTTATCTTAACTTGAAGGGATATAAAGTAAGCCATGCAGCGAACTCGAGCTAGGGTACTTTCTTTGAATAATGAACCGATCAGTTTTAATTTCCTCAATCGCGATTAATCTTAAATTAAAATTGGCGGAATAAATTTAAGCTTTTTTTCTCTCTCTCTTTTAATTTCGGATCTACGTCTTCGGTGAATAGCATTACGATATAGGACCTCGGGGTCTTCTAAGTTTTTTCCTTCTTTTGCGGGCTTCCTTCTTACTCGAATTCTAATTTAGTCGAGCCCTATAAAAAGCTCTCGGTCCAACGTTACTCGGCGGCTTTAACATGCCTGCATTGACATTATTTCAGCTAAAACAAACGAAATTTTGGCACATGGAATTTGAGTTTCAAGAACGTTATAACGCCAATAAAATTAAGTTACTGAGAGCTTGTTATGAAGTGACGTAGGTGAAACGTCATATATTCTAGTGAGGCACTGTCAAAGGCTGAGTAGAGACTAAATAGGAAGGTAAGCTGCAAAACTGAGTGTAGTCAAACTCTAGCGTCGTTCTCGAACTAGCTCTCAGTAAGTCTCTACCTTTACGAAGTATAGGTAGTGTCATACTTAAGGAACATATCTTATAAACTTATGGTTAATAGAACTTTTCAAATAAGAAAATAGTCTTGAGTTGGACCACTATGTGGATCCAAAGCAGTTTAGGTATGGCTTCAAACAATAAGGAATTTGGTGGACTGGTAACGTTGAAGCCCTATTTAACGTCTTTGGATTCACATACCGGATTTTTCGCCATAACCCTATTTCGAACAGACGATTTTGTGGGCTCCCCTCTTGAAAAGCATATATTGAAAAAACAGCACAGTTTTCTATGATGGGTTTTAGCGCATGTATAGGCCTACCTTTTATTGTGGTTTACTATTAAGAAAACTTCCGCCACACTCCCACGTCGACGCTTCACTGCAAAGATTGACGCTTTAGCGAATATGCGGTGGAAGCGTCTTGCTAAAGAATTTAGTGTCAAGAAAGGTTTGAACGCCATAAAAATATCTCCCCATAGCTACGACCTGCAGTGAATAATACGAAGCTCTGTTATGCGTTAAAACCCAATATAAGAACACGGTATATCCCTTTTTTCCTGGGGAGCACCAACGTATGGGGTAAAGTATCGAAACTATGACGAAAATTGTCTTAGCTGAAAATGGGTTTCCGCAAGCGTTCTAATAAGATTGTGCAAGATGGGGTAATGATAAGTCTCATAAGAAGTAAATTGATATTCATAAATTTTACTTAAAAGTTGCTAAGAAATAATTTTCATTCAAAAATCGTTCGAAACTAGCCTTGGGATTTCTTACAAATTATTTAGTCGTCAGTTTACAAGATTAGTATATCACGTGCAGAGACGTATCAAATAATTTTCCTGCAGCTTGGTTTAAAGGAGACTATTTTCTGAAATATTTTATCTCTAGACATTGAAAAAGCAAATAACCCCCTCAATTTTATCGTCTGTTAGCAGTTTCTTATCGCTACAGCTCGAGCAAAAGTCCATTATGAAAGGTCCATATAAGTGAGATTCGTATGATACCTATCAATTTTGGCGTTCATGTCGCACCGTTGTCAAATATATGTTTCTTTTCATGCATGTTTGATTATCTTGCTTCATGATTAATGTAGGACCAAGTATTTAGTGTCGTTAAATAAAGGTCAGTTAGGGCTACCATACTGTTAAGCTATTTTCCTTCATTTATTTTTAAGAAAGAGTTATGTCGTTTCGAAGTTGTAACTAATGTCCACATCTTGCGATGTCATACACGAGGACAACGAAATCAAGTAACAGTTTCTCTGGTCTTTTTCAATTCTTCATAATAGGCCTTTTTCGATGAACTGATTTATAACGTAAATACTTTCGTTTGAATTCATCTTTACCTCCATAAACCTTTCGACTATAGAGTTCACTTGTTCAGTCTCTAAGTCACTGATGTGTGTGAGTTTGAAGCAACGTCTAAAAACAAAATACCCTATATTCTTGCCTGAGGTCAAACATAGTTCTTGAAAGTGGCAATGACTACAAAAGCAGGGATCGTACAGAACATAAACATTGAGGGATAAGTCTTCGATTCAAAGTTTTTAGTAAAAAAATCTGGGATGGGTCTGGGATTTCTTTCGGTCTATCAAATTATTTGTAAAGCAGCAATAAATGTCGACCGGACGTGATCAAGTGGACTCCGGTTAAAAATGGGCCATAAATGATCAGGGACAACCTGGAAAGATGAGGTATGTTGAGTCCCAAAATTTCGTAGAAGTCTTCAGTTCTACCAAGAACTTATAGAAGACCTAAGAAAGTATGAACTGCCAATCCTTATGCACTGGGTTTGTAACATGCTTGCCAATATGGTTGCGACGCACAAAAAAATCCGGTAATAGCAGAAGTGAGATGAGACTAGAAGTGAAGGGCTATAGCATTGATGGTAGATCCTGGCACTAGTGAACAAACTTGAGGATTTTATGCCGCTTCCCACGCGCCTACACTACTGAGAAAAAATTGGTCGAGTTCCAAAAACATTTCCTACCCCCTTCCCCTCAACCTAAAGCGGCCGAACACGGACGCGGCTCCTTGAATCTAGTTCGGCCGTCTACCACCGCGAGCGTCTCACGTTTTGGAGGGAAAATTCAGAAACCGCTACTAGAGGGCCAACCGCTCTTGTGTTATCAAGAATATTCACCTTCGCCGAGTGAAGAATTTGGTTAGCTCAGTACTTCTGGTCTCATCTCACTTCTGGTAATAGTGATTGAAGAAAAATCTCAGATCAGGACATGGATGAAGTATGTATGCGCTTGAAAAACATTTGTCTCTCTATAAGATGTGCAACTCACTATGCTAAAATGTAGACCAGTCGATACTAGCACCGTCTGACTACCAGCGCTGGAAAGCCTCGCGTGAAAAATAAAATATACTGGACGAAAGAAAAGAAAATCCACCGTTTTGCTTCTAGCAGACGACACGAAGGAAACAAATCTAACGCAGTGCTTGTTTTTTTCTTGTGTCCAGTACATTTTATTTTCAACCGAGGCTTTCCAGCGCTGGCATCCAGGTGGCGCTAGTATCGATTTGTCTACTTTTTAGTATAGGGAATTGCACATCCTATAGAGCGACGAAATGTTTTTCACGCACATCCTTCATCCATGATCAGGGCATGCAATCTTTGAACGTTCTTAGATGTTGTATGGGTTCTTTGTCCTCCTCTTTGGCTCGGTATATCACCTGAATGACTTACAAGAAATGCCAACTAAATACGTTTACTATGGAACTCGAGTTATACTTTGAAACATCTCTAGTCAAATAAACGCTGACGTTACTTATTTCTGAATTCAAATGCGTTTCTTTTTCCCAAGGAATTTTCTCTCCATATTAATGTATGGAACTTTTTATCACGTTCCTATTGAAAACCCCAGCTTAAAGGAAGAGTTCCACTGAAAAGGCCCAATTTTAATGAAAATTACGAAGCAGCAGAATTTGCTTCCAAAAAATAGCAGAGGTCCACAGGTCAAAAACAATTGCTTTTATCTGTTTTTATATTCACGAACTTGAGGTTACTGATTTTTTTATTAAGACCAGTTTATTAATTGCCATGAAAGGGGAACCCGTCTTAAGGACCAATGTACTAATGTGGACGCTATGGGACACTGATCCCAAGGACTAGTTTAAAAATATCGCAATTTCAAAAAAGGTGTCAATTAGAGGTGTTGGACATGAAGCTTCTTGGCACCCGCAGTTCCACGTCAATGTTAAGAGATTTATCATCATGCATGCAATTGTGCTCTATTGTGGTATTCGTCAAGGCAGTCATGGGAAGAAATTTTAAAAATGTGTGGTGTTATTCTGTTATGATTGTTGATATTGCAACACGTATAGACCAATCCATTATTGACATGGTTGAAGAGAACTTTACTGGGCGTAGCGGTGCGTCAAGAAGCACCGCTAGTCGCATTGCGAGTTCGCTAGCCTCTGGCGTTGCCTCTTGGCGAGTCCGAAGAGACCCCTCCGCCTCTACAAATAATGATCTATTTACACCAAAAATGTATTTATGTGGTAGTTTTGGAGGTGGATGGTTTTCGTTAAATTTTATTGACAGTGACTCAAAGGTCCAGTATAGTACTCAAGAACAAGCGTCGAAAGAAGCAAGCCTGAAACAGTTGATAATAATCCTAATGAAATAGTATTTAAAACTTTTTGAATTGTTTCTCGACTTAAAAAGTCTTGCATTGACCACCACAATGGCGATAAAAATGTATTTTAGGCATCATTTAGTAGAGTAATAAAATATTACTAGTAGTGGAAAAACTATGTTTTGTAAGACAATATTTTTGACCTTAAATATATGAAAATGTTCTAACTAAATATATATGAGCGCCCAGCCCACTCCGCTTTTACTTAGCAAGCTAAAATTTAGCGGGGAATTTACTGTTGTTGTTTAAATTCATCAAAATGTTGTGCAATTTGAAAAGGCAACCCATTTCACTGGGACTTGTCCTTATAGGAGAGGTATAAGAGCAGCCAGAAGATGCTTCAGGTTTTTTTCATGGCCTTTGACTAGAAATGCTAAGAAAAACTGTCGAATTTTTTACTCTAAAATGCAGGGATTATTTTATCATCTCGAGAGGATCTTATCGGATAGACGTGTTTCAAAGCCAGAAAGAAATGTGTAAGAAAAGCACTGCTGTTGCAGCGTCTTTATAACGCCCTTGAAAACCTTTCTCATTTTTATCGGTGGCAACTTTAGCCGCTAGATCGAGTACCTATACCGGCTATGATTTGAAGAATCGTTCTAAAATAGTGCTGGGGGGATTTTCTCGAAAAAGTTCTCATCTGAAAAGACGTCCGTCCTTTGGAAGAGAAAAAAAATATATTTTTGCTGAAAAAGCATGATTCTAGAATTAACGGTGTTCCTTGCACTCTCACGGGGAGTACTCTTACTGGAAATAGAGGTATGCATCCTTGATGCTTCGGTGTTGCGTCTATACAGGAAATGCGTAATATTTTGGCTTAAAACGTCAACAAATATTTTCTATTCATTTTGGGGTCAAAAGTTCAACATTTTTAACATGTTAGCGAATTCTTTCGTTCGCAAAAGTATGATCTTAATGAAACTTGTCTCGAAAGTAGGACCTCATATATCTCCATAGACCCTAATTTCCATGAGCCCCTTAAACTGAGAATGTCAAAGCTATAGATATAACATCTTGAGGTTGGAAGCTAGTTTTATGTAACTTCCAAAAAAAAATGTTTAAATCGAAATTGGTGAACATCCAAAACAGACAGGAGTAGCGAATGATAGTAAAGTTGAACGAGGACAATATTACGGATTTATATAGGTACAGGAACCCACATATTTACATGCAGGGGTCAAGTGAACAGATCCATTATACTTCTTCACATCATGTTGTACGCCCGGTCGAAAATGGTTGCGATGTTACACAATTCTCGAGTGATCAGCTAATTCCGATAATGAAAAATAGCGCGAAAAAAATAATTTAGACTATATGGAAACGGTTTTGCGCGAGGAGAGAATTTAATTGATGATCTATTGTTGTTAAAATTTAAAGAGACGCAACCCTTTGAAAAATATCACTGATAATTTCAGGTTATAATTAGGGAATAACTGTTAACGTATTAAGCATTATTAAATTCATCCTTAAATCGTTAATTATAGCAGTACCTGTCCCTATCATAAGCAATTCATCAATATTTGTCCTCATGATATTAAATGAAATTAAACGGGGCTTTTTGCTTCATCGCGGCGTAAATAGTGGCTTAAGCATAGGTATGAGTAAATAAATAAGACAGAAGTGTAAGAAATGAAGCTCGCTTTCCGTCACAATTTAACGGAGGCAATCCGTCCTTGATAAACTTAATTTTTAAGTTGTATTTCGTTTTCTCTGCAATGTTTTACACTAAACTTAAAAACTCGCTAAAAAAATCTACATGTATTTTGGGAACTTCCTAAAGATTCCCCATTGAATGATTCTGAAAGAATTTTGATTTTATACTTAAGTTAATTCATAAATAAGTCGGAGAATGTTTTTAAATAAATTGGAATTTGCGGATTTTACACTTAAATTTACGTGATGTTATGTAATCGAAAGTGTTAGAGTTTTGTATTTGCGATACACTGTAGCACGCCAGTTAGAGTGAAAGTCTTATAAAATAGGTTATACCGTTTCTATTCCGTATCCCGTTATATCATTTAGTTTGAATAAAGGTAGAGACCCTACTTTCTGTATAGAGAAAGTCAACTCGCTCAAATTAACCTCTTTAACTCAACCGTTACGTGTAATGTATTATGTCGAATCCACTTAGTAAGAAAGTGCATTTGAAGGAGATGACATTTAAGGCAAAATATAGCATCTGTTTTTCGCATGTTGGCTAATTAAATGGACCAGAAGGCTCGTTTCTTGATTCCACAAAATATTTTCGGCTAGTTTGTCGCTCTCATAACAAACTTCACATTCTAGAGATTAGCGCGCAAGATTCGTGTTTACAATTCATGAAATTGTTTTATAGGCTAGGCTATATCCATTTAAGATTATAGGTGCTCGGGTAAGTTTGCTTGTCTTCTCTTATCCATTTCAAAAATAGGTTGGGTAAGTTTAGCTTCTCCTTATCCATTTCAAAAATAGGTTGGGTAAGTTTAGCTTCTCCTTATCCATTTCAAAAATAGGTTGGGTAAGTTTAGCTTCTCCTTATCCATTTCAAAAATGGGTTGGGTAAGTTTAGCTTCTCCTTATCCATTTCAAAAATAGGTTGGGTAAGTTTAGCTTCTCCTTATCCATTTCAAAAATGGGTTGGGTAAGTTTAGCTTCTCCTTATCCATTTCAAAAATGGGTTGGGTAAGTCTAGCTTCTCCTTATCCATTTCAAAAATGGGTTGGGTAAGTTTAGCTTCTCCTTATCCATTTCAAAAATGGGTTGGGTAAGTTTAGCTTCTCCTTATCCATTTCAAAAATGGGTTGGGTAAGTTTAGTTTCTCCTTATTCGTTTCAAAAATGGGTTGGGTAAGTTTAGTTTCTCCTTATTCGTTTCAAAAATGGATTGGGTAAGTTTAGTTTCTCCTTATTCGTTTCAAAAATGGGTTGGGTAAGTTTAGTTTCTCCTTATTCGTTTCAAAAATGGGTTGGGTAAGTTTAGTTTCTCCTTATTCGTTTCAAAAATGGGTTGGGTAGGTTTAGTTTCCACTTATCCATTTCAAAAATAGGTTGAGTAAGTTTAGTGTCTTCGTATAAATTTTGATATTCATTTGAAGAATAGGTTAGATTGGCTTGATATTCATTTTAAGAATAGGTTAGATTGGCTTGATATTCATTTTAAGAATAGGTTAGATTGGCTTGATATTCATTTTAAGAATAGGTTAGATTGGCTTGGTATTCATTCGAAGAATAGGTTAGATTGGCTTGGTATTCATCCGAAGAATAGGTTAGATTGGCTTGATATTCATTTGAAGAATAGGTTAGATTGGCTTGGTATTCATCCGAAGAATAGGTTAGATTGGCTTGGTATTCATCCGAAGAATAGGTTAGATTGGCTTGATATTCATTTGAAGAATAGGTTAGATTGGCTTGATATTCATTCGAAGAATAGGTTAGATTGGCTTGATATTCATTCGAAGAATAGGTTAGATTGGCTTGATATTCATTCGAAGAATAGGTTAGATTGGCTTGATATTCATTCGAAGAATAGGTTGGATTGGCTTGATATTCATTCGAAGAATAGGTTAGATTGGCTTGATATTCATTCGAAGAATAGGTTTGATATGGTATTCCATTTCAAAATGTGGGTGCGACATTAAATGTTGTAGCTACCTACATAATGAAACTACTAACTGGAATTCGCTCGCGTGTTTTCTCGTCGCTTAAAGGTGCATTTTCATGCTCGCTAGTAGCGGGCAAAACACACTAAAAATCCGCTGTCGCTACACGCTTGAGTCGTTTTCATGCTCGCGAAAGCAGAAATATTCCGCTGAAAGTTTAAAGCTTAAGCGGATTTTCTCTCTCCGCGCCGATCAAATCGAAACAGATATTTCCCGCTTTAGCTTTTCAAATCCGCTAAAGCTGAACACCACGTGACTTATTTCAGCCATTCAGAGCGATTCTAAAATATAGTTTTTGGCCTCCCCGCACAGACATGGCGCCATCTGGTAACAAATGAGCAAGCGTGAAAATAAAAAACGCGTATAGCGGAAGCGGAAATCCAAATAATCTAGCTGTCAAAAATGCCCGCGAAATTTGAAAGCTTACGCCGGATTTGCCCGCTACTAGCGAGCATGAAAATGCACCTTAATATCCTATTGCGTGGTCAAGTTGTAGCTAGGTCAGCGTCGCCACGTGTTTTTCACTCCGATCGATTTCAAGCTCTCGTTGAACTTCATAAACCAAATAATTTTCAGCTCATATACCATGGCTAATTAGGTTAAACACCAATGTATGCTACAAGAATAGTAATTTGCAAGGCATATTGTATTTTTAGACCATCTTTAATTATTTAAAATTATGGTTTAATCATAATTTCTCCTGATTGTAAAGAGATATTTTCGTTTTCAAGATAATAATTGGTTCGAAATCTTCACATCACGTCCACTGGGAAATTTCTCATTTTTATTTAATTTTTGACGTCGCTTTATGAATTTTGAATTATCAACTAAGTTTCAAAGTTAAATATTCATGGATTTTTTGGCTCGGACTGAAAAGAGACTCGTCTTCCGGGTTCTTCCTAGCTCTTTTAATATACAGGCATATAGCGTTTTAAGTCGGTATATCGTCTTGATGACTTTTATAAACCTAAGAGCGCTCCAATTAGAAGTTGATAACCTCCGCGGCAGCCTACATTTTTTCCATGCTAATGACTGGTTTATAAAACTGCTGTTTTAAGAATTTAATCACGGAGCTCGTGACCTCTTAATTAGACCACTTCCGGAAAACGACATTGCGTTTTTAGCCAACACGTACAGTCGCGGAAATAAGTTTCGGATCATTTTCAATCGACGATAATTTCATGATGGATCGTCGTATCGCAAAATTTTTGACATTATTAGTTAAGTGTGAATGTCAAGAATAGGTCAACACCTTATTTTTGAAAATCAGAAAATTATTGCGCTCGTGACTACTAAAAAACCAAAAAATCACTTTTCGACCAATTAAAATCTTCGCGTCACGTGACATTTTTTAGATGCATCACATAGCTCGCGTCATTTGGAAACGAACCCTTTTTGAAATTTTAAAATCGGTCCAGCCATTCAAAGGTTATGGCGTAAAATGTGACTGGATTTTGGTCACAAATTAAGCCTAACGTCCAAAAGATTGTTTAAGAAAAGCCAATGAAGCCAAAGGCGGGTAATGTTATTTCAATAGAAAAAGGAAAACACCAAAAAATTGCTTTTCAAAAATATTATAAAATTGAGTAATTTAAATAAAAATTGAATAATTAAAATAAAAAATTTAATAATTAAAATTAAAACTCATTGAATCATATTAAAATTGATTAAATCAAATTAAAATTGACTAAATCAAATTAAAATTGACTAAATCAAATTAAAATTGACTAAATCAAATTAAAATTGACTAAATCAAATTAAAATTGACTAAATCAAATTAAAATTGACTAAATCAAATTAAAATTGACTAAATCAAATTAAAATTGATTAAATCAAATTAAAATTGATTAAATCAAATTAAAATTGACTAAATCCAATAAAAATTGATTAAATCCAATTAAAATTGAGTAAATCAAATTAAAATTGACTAAATCAAATTAAAATTGACTAAATCCAATTAAAATTGACTAAATCCAATTAAAATTGACTAAATCCAATTAAAATTGATTAAATCAAATTAAAATTGACTAAATCCAATTAAAATTGACTAAATCAAATTAAAATTGATTAAATCCAATTAAAATTGACTAAATCAAATTAAAATTGATTAAATCAAATTAAAATTGACTAAATCAAATTAAAATTGATTAAATAAAATTAAAATTGATTAAATAAAATTAAAATTGATTAAATAAAATTAAAATTGATTAAATAAAATTAAAATTGATTCATTCAAATTAAAATAGATTAAATAAAATTAAAATTGACCCATTCAAACTAAATTTGACTCATTGAAATTAAATTTCATGAACTTGAATTAAAATGAATTAATTCCAGTTAAATTTGAATAATTAAAATTAAAATTTATTAATTAAAATTAAAATTTGATTAATTAAAATTAAAATTTGATTAATTATAATTAAAATTGACTAATTCCAATTAAAATTGTCTCATTCAAATTATTTTTGATGAACTTCAATTAAAATTGATTAAATCGAGTTAACATTTCCCTCCTCAATGAGAAAGCCAAAAAAAGAGAGGACCCTCTGTTACTATGGGAAAAACCGAACTGCGCTTATAATAGAAAAGGAGTTCGAAACTTTAAAAAAAAACAAGCTGGATTTTTCTGCATGCGACACTCTGAAGGGGGTGTTTTGCGACACTCTGAGCTGCACAACACTCACATGAGAGTAAAAATTTACTTTTAGATCCTTGTTAAAAAGGTGTTAAACTGCACCTCTGTTGCACCATTCTATTCTTATCTTTTTAAATAAGTGTTTTTAAACCCTTTCATTGGTGTAAATGAACACACCTGTAATGCTGTCAAATTTGAACCCATATAAACTACTTTTAAAGGTGTTAAAGCACACCCCATATTCTTAGAGTGTAGGGTTAATTAAATTCAAATATATCATAGTTTAATTTCTTGAAAACTTTGTTTACCGAAAATTAATATAAGGCACTCTTTTCCAAATCGTGTCTTTAAGCCTGAAATTTTTAATATTTTTTACATCAACCACCAACTCATTTTGTCCGCTTATCATTTATTTTGACTAAGGCTACAAAGACGGTTTTTATGCATATCTGTGTCTTCAGTCTTATTTCTTACTGTAAAAACTTGGGGTCTAAAAATGGTCTTTCATGGTTTTAAGTAGGACGTCATACAAGTAATAGTGTATTATAGTTTGAAAATGGTTTCATTAAAAATATATCATAAACGGTTTGTTCATAAAAATCGAGTAAACCAACAATGCTCTGGCATTGGAAATGAAACCGGGCGGTTCCCATTCAACCGAATCTCAATGGACAGAATCGCATTCGACAGAAAATGTTTGGCTAGAATTTCAAATCTAGCCCAATGGCTATATTCCCGATGGACCGAAATCCCAATCGTCCGAATATGCCCTAAAAATACATCAATATAACTTGAAACCCGATAGCCGTCAGCGATTCGGTGGTGTAGTTTTTTAATATTAAAATTAAATGTTTCGTGATACTAATTAAAACGCTCACTTTCATTCCTTTCAAGGCAAGAGATATTTTGAATTAATAAACAAATTGTGGTTAAAATGAAGTATAATCTTAATGGTAGTTCCATCAATTTTTAAGTTTTAAATTAAAATTTTAATATTTTGGTTTCGGGTAGGTTAGGTTCTGTTCGGTTCGGTTAGGTTATTTTCCTATTAATTAGCTACCACCTTTTCCAAACATTCTCCTACTAATTTGCTACCACCTTTTCCAAAACATTCTCCTACTAATTTGCTACCACCTTTTCCAAAATATTCTCCTAATTAATCGTTGCCACCTTTTCCAAAACAATGGTTCCAATAATTAGTTGCCACCTTTCCAAAATGTTCTCCTTATAGTTAGCTGTCACCTTTTCCTAAATATTTTCCTAATAATTAGCTGCCACCTTTTCCAAAATATTCTCCGATTAATTAGCTGCCACCTTTTCCAAAATATTCTCCGATTAATTAGCTGCCACCTTTTCCAAAATATTCTACTATTAATTAGCTGCCACCTTTTCCAAAATATTAACCTAATAGTTAGCTGCCACCTTTTCCAAAATATTCTCCTATTAATTAGCTGCCACCTTTTCCAAAATATTCTCCTATTAATTAGCTGCCACCTTTTCCAAAATATTCTCCTATTAATTAGCTGCCACCTTTTCCAAAATATTCTCCTACTAATTAGCTGCCACCTTTTCCAAAATATTCTCCTTATAGTTAGCTGTCACCTTTTCCAAAAATTCTCCTTATAGTTAGCTGTCACCTTTTCCAAAATATTCTCATATTAATTAGCTGCCACCTTTTCCAAATATTCTCCTAATAGTTAGCTGCCACCTTTTCCAAAATATTCTCCTAATAGTTAGCTGCCACCTTTTCCAAAATATTCTCCTATTAATTAGCTGATAACATGATAAATATGACTTAAAATTATAAAAAATATACAATTCCCTTTAAAAAGTAAATTTTCGGGGATCTGAAAGTATTTGGTTCTTCTAAACTAAATAGGTGCTTAATATTTTACAGAATGTTCGCTTATGGTGCTCAATTTCTTTGACCATTATTTTATTATAAGTCAAAGAAATTGTTTGCTTGCAAAGATGCAATCTTTGCGCTCCCGGGAATTAAACTCATTTTAGTTCCATCGGGTGTATATGCGCATGCATTCTTGTCCCAATGGACCGAATCCGAAACCCTGGGAAGTGCGGGTTTTCGCTCCAGTGGGACTGTCCCATTGGACCGAATCCGCCAAAAGTGCGGGTTTTTCGGTTGATTGGAACTGGTTTCGGCCGAATGCGATTCGGTCCAATGGGGCAGAGCCACTGAAACCAGGCAACCAGCCTTTCATATTTTCAAAGGATTCTTGCGTCGAAATGAGAGACTAATGGACATGAAATAGCCACTCCAGAAAATGACGTGAAACCTTCAGCAATAAGCCTATTTCACATTACACATGCCGTGCAAGAAAAACCTATCCGATTTTACGTCGAATACAAATTTAAGGCAAAGCACAAATTTTTGTAAAAAATAAATAGTCATAATTATAGCTCATACTCCCATTAGTATAGTATTTGTTTCGTATAAATAGTCGAATTGCAATACATTTTAACTATTAATAATGAATTTTTACTATTAATAATGAACTTTAATTATTGTTAAAGAACTTTAATTATTGTAAATAAACTTTAATTATTGTAAATGAACTTTAATTATTGTAAATGAACTTTAATTATTGTAAATGAACTTTAATTATTGTAAATGAACTTTAATTATTGTAAATGAACTTTAATTATTGTAAATGAACTTTTAAATAATCAATTTCAATTGATCAATTTTTATTTGAATTGATCAATCTTAAATTGAATTTTACTTAAAATTATTCAATTTCAATTTGATTTAATAAATTTTATTATGATTTATAATATTAAATTTTAATTAATAAAATAAAATTTGATTTAATAGATTTTAATTTTAATCAATAAATTTTAATTTAATTATTAAATTTAAATTTCACTGAATTTAATTTGATTTAGTCAATTTTAATTTGATTTAGTCAATTTTAATTCGATTTAGTCATATTTAATTTGATTTAATCAATTTTAATTTGATTTACTCAATTTTAATTGGATTTAATCAATTTTAATTTGATTTAGTCAATTTTAATTTGATTTAGTCAATTTTAATTTGATTTAGTCAATTTTAATTTGATTTAGTCAATTTTAATTTGATTTAGTCAATTTTAATTTGATTTATTCAATTTTAACTTGATTTATTCAATTTTAACTTGATTTAATCAATTTTAATTTGAATGAGTCAATTTAATTTGAATGAACCGATTTCAATTTGATTTAATCAATTTCAATTTGATTTAGTCAATTTTAATATGATTTAGTCAATTTTAATATGATTTAGTCAATTTTAATATGATTTAGTCAATTTTAATTGGATTTACTCAATTTTAATTGGATTTAGTCAATTTTAATTTGATTTAGTCAATTTTAATTTGATTTAGTCAATTTTAATTTGATTTACTCAATTTAATTGGATTTAGTCATTTTAATTTGATTTAATCAATTTTAATTTGATTTAATCAATTTTAATTTGATTTAGTCAATTTTAATTGGATTTAGTCAATTTTAATTTGATTTAATCAATTTTAATTTGATTTAATCAATTTTAATTTGATTTAGTCAGTTTTAATTTGATTTAGTCAATTTTAATTTGATTTAGTCAATTTTAATTTGATTTAATCAATTTTAATTTGATTTAATCAATTTTAATTTGATTTAGTCAATTTTAATTTGATTTAGTCAATTTTAATTTGATTTAGTCAATTTTAATTTGATTTAGTCAATTTTAATTGGACTTAGTCAATTTTAATTTGATTTAATCAATTTAATTTGATTTAATCAATTTTAATTTGATTTAGTCAATTTTAATTTAATTTAATCAATTTTAATTTAATTTAGTCAATTTTAATTGGATTTAGTCAATTTTAATTTGATTTACTCAATTTTAATTGGATTTAGTCAATTTTAATTGGATTTAGTCAATTTTAATTTGATTTACTCAATTTTAATTGGATTTAGTCAATTTTAATTGGATTTAGTCAATTTTAATTTGATTTAATCAATTTTAATTTGATTTAATCAATTTTAATTTGATTTAATCAATTTTAATTTGATTTAGTCAATTTTAATTTTATTTAGTCAATTTTAATTTGATTTAGTCAATTTAATTTGATTTAGTCAATTTTAATTTGATTTAGTCAATTTTAATTTGATTTAGTCAATTTTAATTTGATTTAGTCAATTTTAATTTGATTTAGTCAATTTTAATTTGATTTAGTCAATTTTAATTGGACTTAGTCAATTTTAATTTGATTTAATCAATTTTAATTTGATTTAATCAATTTTCATTTGATTTAGTCAATTTTAATTTAATTTAATCAATTTTAATTTGATTTAGTCAATTTTAATTTGATTTAGTCAATTTTAATTCGATTTAGTCATATTTAATTTGATTTAATCAATTTTAATTTGATTTACTCAATTTTAATTGGATTTAATCAATTTTAATTTGATTTAGTCAATTTTAATTTGATTTAGTCAATTTTAATTTGATTTAGTCAATTTTAATTTGATTTAGTCAATTTTAATTTGATTTAGTCAATTTTAATTTGATTTATTCAATTTTAACTTGATTTATTCAATTTTAACTTGATTTAATCAATTTTAATTTGAATGAGTCAATTTTAATTTGAATGAACCGATTTCAATTTGATTTAATCAATTTCAATTTGATTTAGTCAATTTTAATATGATTTAGTCAATTTTAATATGATTTAGTCAATTTTAATATGATTTAGTCAATTTTAATTGGATTTACTCAATTTTAATTGGATTTAGTCAATTTTAATTTGATTTAGTCAATTTTAATTTGATTTAGTCAATTTTAATTTGATTTAGTCAATTTTAATTTGATTTACTCAATTTTAATTGGATTTAGTCAATTTTAATTTGATTTAATCAATTTTAATTTGATTTAATCAATTTTAATTTGATTTAGTCAATTTTAATTGGATTTAGTCAATTTTAATTTGATTTAATCAATTTAATTTGATTTAATCAATTTTAATTTGATTTAGTCAGTTTTAATTTGATTTAGTCAATTTTAATTTGATTTAGTCAATTTTAATTTGATTTAGTCAATTTTAATTTGATTTAATCAATTTTAATTTGATTTAGTCAATTTTAATTTGATTTAGTCAATTTTAATTTGATTTAGTCAATTTTAATTTGATTTAGTCAATTTTAATTGGATTTAGTCAATTTTAATTTGATTTAATCAATTTTAATTTGATTTAATCAATTTTAATTTGATTTAGTCAATTTTAATTTAATTTAATCAATTTTAATTTAATTTAGTCAATTTTAATTGGATTTAGTCAATTTTAATTTGATTTACTCAATTTTAATTGGATTTAGTCAATTTTAATTGGATTTAGTCAATTTTAATTTGATTTACTCAATTTTAATTGGATTTAGTCAATTTTAATTGGATTTAGTCAATTTTAATTTGATTTAATCAATTTTAATTTGATTTAATCAATTTTAATTTGATTTAATCAATTTTAATTTGATTTAGTCAATTTTAATTTTATTTAGTCAATTTTAATTTGATTTAGTCAATTTTAATTTGATTTAGTCAATTTTAATTTGATTTAGTCAATTTTAATTTGATTTAGTCAATTTTAATTTGATTTAGTCAATTTTAATTTGATTTAGTCAATTTTAATTTGATTTAGTCAATTTTAATTGGACTTAGTCAATTTTAATTTGATTTAATCAATTTTAATTTGATTTAATCAATTTCATTTGATTTAGTCAATTTTAATTTAATTTAATCAATTTTAATTTGATTTAGTCAATTTTAATTTGATTTACTCAATTTTAATTGGATTTAGTCAATTTTAATTGGATTTAGTCAATTTTAATTTGATTTAATCAATTTTAATTTGATTTAATCAATTTTAATTTGATTTAATCAATTTTAATTTGATTTAATCAATTTTAATTTGATTTAGTCAATTTTAATTTTATTTAGTCAATTTTAATTTGATTTAGTCAATTTTAATTTGATTTAGTCAATTTTAATTTGATTTAGTCAATTTTAATTTGATTTAGTCAATTTTAATTGGATTTAGTCAATTTTAATTGGATTTAGTCAATTTTAATTTGATTTAATCAATTTTAATTTGATTTAATCAATTTTAATTTGATTTAATCAATTTTAATTTGATTTAATCAATTTTAATATGATTCAATGAGTTTTAATTTTAATTATTAAATTTTTTATTTTAATTATTCAATTTTTATTTAAATTACTCAATTTTATAATATTTTTGAAAAGCAATTTTTTGGTGTTTTCCTTTTTCTATTGAAATAACATTACCCGCCTTTGGCTTCATTGGCTTTTCTTAAACAATCTTTTGGACGTTAGGCTTAATTTGTGACCAAAATCCAGTCACATTTTACGCCATAACTTTTGAACGGCTGGACCGATTTTAAAATTTCAAAAAGGGTTCGTTTCCAAATGACGCGAGCTATGTGATGCATCTAAAAAATGTCACGTGACGCGAAGATTTTAATTGGTCGAAAAGTGATTGTACATGTACCTCTACAGCTTTGAGGGTGAAATATTAACACATTTTCGCGAGCCTTCTTATATAAGAACGAGATTAAAGCAAATTTTTTCGTGTAAAGATTTTGAGTATACCCTAGCACGTGATATCGCGTAAATTTGCACTGATTGTTAACGCTTTCCTTCTTGTTGAAATGATCAAGTAATCCGTGGCCTATTTATATCTTAATTAGTTATAATTTTCTTCTGTAAAAATATGTATTACAAATGGCCAAGAATTTTTGAAGTCGTCAAAACGTTGTTTTAGTAATGTAGTGTCCTAGAAATTGGAACGTCTTAAAAAATAATTTGAATTTCTCCTCGATCAATTTTAAAACAAAATTTATGACTTATTTAATCTGTAGAAAGTGATTGACATTGTGTTAAAAACAAGATCGTACATATACAGGGTGTTTCTGATAAGTCTGCCACAAATTAAAGGGTGCATTCTTTGGGTCAAACTGAGTAACAACATTTAGTTACGGAGATATGGGCTTCCAAATATTGGCCACAAAAACAAGGAAATAGTCACGCATAGACGCTTGGCATGACACTTTCCACCCAAAGAACAAATCCGGTAATTTATTGAAAACTTATCAGAAACACCCTGAATAGAATTATTGAAAGAAAAAGCACCCCTTTTCTACCTGTAACAGTTGAAGTAACCGATCTGATTTTATTTCCTTGCTGGAGAATTGTAACTGTTGTATTTTAGAACTTATCAATCGTCCAAGAATAGTTATCATAAATAATAATATCTTAACGGTCTTTTACTAAACTCAGCATAAATTAATTTTTAAGGGAGAGTGAAGTGCAAAATCAAGTGATTTTTTATCGATTCTTCCACTACTGCATAATGAAACATTCAGGAAATACCTCCGAATGATTTTAAAATTCAAATTAGGCTCAGATTTTAAGGATAATTTGAAATAAGGACCTCTGACCAATCGCATAACGCCCTGCCGTCCTGTTAACAAAATTCCCGGTGCTTGCTCTACATCTAGCGCCACCATTATGACATCGCGCGCAAATTTTATCAAATCTCGCGATAAATTTAATTTGGCATAGAGCGTGTCACGAGAATTTTCCTCACGCGATTGGTCAGAGGTCCTTTTTTCAAGTTATCCATAAAATCTTAACCAATTTTAATTTCAAAATCATTCGGAGATATTTCCTGGACTATGCAGACTGGTTTTACAATATGTAGAAGAATCGATGAAAAATCACTTGAATTTCCACTTCACCCTCCCTTTAAACAAACATATGTTTGATGACATAAACATAAAAGTCTGTAAAACAATTGCACAGGTTCATTCTCTAAAGTAGAATTAATTTTCATCTCTCAAAAGGGGTTCTTTATGCGTATTCGTGTTAAATCCAACCTACTTGCACCTTTCTTACTATAACATATGTTAAAATACATTTACAATAGCTTAGCTTTTTATTTGAAATTTTATAGCCGATACTTTCAGAAGATAAAAGTTCACACTTCGATTGTTTTTGTTGTAACCATTCGCTCTATAAAAGTGCCATTAAGTCTCATTTAATCTATTTCATTTCATCAAAGTCATACGATTTTTCACCGCCTGTCGCTTCTGCCTCTCAACCTTTCACGTTATCAAAACCGTCCGCTATCTAACTCTTTTTCTTTTATCTATCCTAGGTCTATTTATAAAGAGTGGGATGCTAAATCGAGCCGTTGGCAATCTTTTTTTCCACAGTGACAGGCTTTTTACACGCGTGCATCCAGAACGGCAGTCAACCCGGAAACCTAACTTCCCCATTTTGTTTTTGCTTCATTCCTCTCACTCGATAACCACGCGCCAGTTAGGCCTTGCCATACTAATACGTAAATACTTCGCCGTTCAAGAGCAGTTTGCCAGAACTACTTTTAAAAGCTACGCATTCATCCGCATCAAGTTTAATTATATTGCAAACTGCCGTTGAACCAAAATAGTAAAAGGGGAGTTTTCGTCGAACCCGTTTACTTTCGGATTAAATTTCCCGCCTTATTTTGCACGCACGTGCAGACTTCCGGAATGGTTTTCCCTTCTTGGAGGGGGATGAAAAATGTGAATTGGCTACTTTGGTGCCGGACTACTGCAGGAATATTACAGCCTTTGATCCTGCTGCCAGAAGTATATAATCCTTCTCTTCGAGAGAAGTGTAACAGAAAGCGGTGTAATTCTAACATGATTCTTCCAAACCTTAATACATTTGGAGCCAGGTTACTAAACCGAATCAAATGAGCGATAAATATTTCCCTCTTTATTACTCTATTAGCGCTTAATTATTTGCCAAGATGCTTGTGGATTTTTTTCGCACCTCAAGACGAGGTTTGTTGGTTAATTGCTGAGGATTTAGTACCAAAATTCACAGGTGCAATGTCTTCTGAAGTTTGATGAGCAGTAGAGCAAAGAAAGAGGGTGAACTTGGGAAGAATCAAGTTACATAACTAAATCATTAAGAGGATACTGAGTGCCACCCTTCTTCTATTATCCACTTCTGCTGCTACTTAATAAATTTGAACATACTCTTATGTATGCAAACATTTGCAAAATAACTTGTAACGAAAGTGGTCCATTACTAATACAATTCTTAAGGATAGGCTTAAACAGCCTAGTGAAACTTGGCTGTGTTTAGCTTCTTGAGGTTAGGGTGAGGAAATTGTGAAGTTTTCTCCTTACTCTCTTGGTTCAGGAATGTTTTGGCTGGAGCTAATGCCTAGTGCGAATATCGGGCCTTGCGTGCGAAATTTTAACTAGAGGAAAAAATCTATTTGGAGAATGCACTCTCCTTTCACGATGTGTATGCTCCTAAAATAGTCAGTCATATTTTCGTCACCTTTTACCATTTTTAGACGTGTTTTTGTTAAACACCCGAGAAACTCTCTTATATTGGGTTTCAACATCTTATTTATACAGTAAAATTTAACAACATGAAGATATTTTTAACGTCGCCTTTAAATGCCGATGAATAACAAGTTGGGAAATCAAAATAAACCTCTCCGAGTGGAGACGCAGTTAAGAGGTTTTTCTAAAATAATTAAATAAATGCAATTGACACTTATTATTTTAATCGTCATTAATTTACCTTAATTCTAGCTAAATCGTTTTAAGAAACTTTATTCCTTAAATCATTTTAAACATAGCTAATGCTGATGTTAAAAGGCGATTGATTCACAATAAATATGTAAGAAAACCCGCAATTACGTGAAGCTTTGGTGGAAGCCCTGCCATTGGGAGGCTAGACGTTTCTCTTAACTCTAGCCGATTGCCGTTAACGACGGGAGTAGAAGCCGAAAATTGCTTTCTGCGAACACGTTTGCCAACTGCGAACGCTGTTACAGACACACACACACACAGACACGTTCAGTGTAATACCCCTCCGTGACGTCATCGTCACCCGGAGAGCTAAAAATATGAATCATAATTATAAATTTGTAACTTTGTGGACTAAATAAGATAATTTATTGTTCTTTAAAGTTTCGGTTTTACCCTTACGTTCTGTTCGCCAAAAATACTAAATTAAATGACAAGAAATGCCTAAAATTACTGGCACATCTTCTGTAGGTGGACTGGTATTCATTATCCTTGATTGGATGACCCTCTGAGTTATAGTGCTCGGTATTGCTTGACCGATGAGTGCCTCGGGAACCAGTATCTTTACACCTAGCAAGCTATCAGAAGTTTATTTTTGTCTTTAGGTGTCTTCTAAGTCTTAACTTGGAAAGAAAATTCCCCTTCCTCTTTTGGGAAAACTACGCAACTAGATATTCGAGAGCGCAAGTTTTCGGACGAGAAACTACTCAATCTTGCTCTGCTTTCTTCCGCGACTTGGCTTCCAGTTACCTTCTCGTGTTATAGTTCATCTCATGTGCAGTGCTTTGCTCATTTCAAACTAAAATTATCTCTTTCTAGCTTAGCCTTATAGTACACTTTGTATAAATTGCATTATTTAGTTGGGACGATAATGTAGGTAGGGTATCCCTGGTCTCAACTGATGATGAAAGTTTTAACTTTGCCCTTTAAAAAAAGGATGGTTGATATGTAAAATTGATTCCAAAATCTCGGGTTTCACTTAAGATAACCAGGAAAGACTATCGGAAAATCTCTGGCAGGGTTGTCACAGTACCTGGAAATCCGAGAAAACCTTTAAAAGTCAAGGAATTAGAAAAAGGGTGTAAATAGTCAGGGAATTTGAATTTTTCTGTAAAAGTCAGGGAATTTCCGTTGCATACTGACTAGAAAATGTGTAGCCACGGCAAATTAGGCGCACCAGCTCAATGATAACGTTCTATAGGCCTACATTACCTGTTTCTGATAGTTCCTAACAAAGTTTTATTAACTTCTAAACAGTAGTTTCAATTAAAAACTGTGATAAAATTAGCATAATTGTAAGTACAAAGCTGATGATAAATTTGAAATCTTTAAAGGCTGCATTCTTACTTTTCTGTTGGTGTAAGTTTGAAAACTGGTAAGGGAAATTAGCTTTAGATGGTCAGGGAAAACCTGGAAAAGTCCGGGAATTTTGAAATGAAAAATCTGTTGCAACCCTGTCTGGCCAGTTAGTGTTAGCGCTCCAACTAACAGCGTTCTATGGGTAAGATGAGCGGAATATTACCTTCTTTCGTCTGGTCGCCTAAAATATACAATTTCCCATTCTAGCTAAAGAAAAAGTTCAGCAACATAACAATATATTTTAAAAGAACGGGTTTTTAAAAAAAAATATAAAAGGAAAAATATTAAAAAATTAATGATCTCATATTGCAAAATAATTATTAGTATTTAGTTTGTCTTAAAAACGTGGACTACTGCTTCGCTATTTGTTAAGTGGCATCTGCCAAATCTAACTTCCAACTCCTACCTTACCCTTACCTCACTCAGCCTGTATGAATTCAAACCTCACACCACCTACCCATGGACAGGCATCCCCGTCTTAAACCGCAGTTTTCAAATTGAAACGCGTAGCACGCGCCCTCATGTGTCGGCAGACCGCAATATATCTCCACAAGTGACACGTGATCATTTAAAGAAACAAAATTCGTTTTTTGGCCAAAGCTTAACATTATATTCGTTTTATAAAGTAACCCTGAGTTATATTTACTAAACTATTATAAATATCTTTAATTAGATGAACTAAAAATAAACGAATGATAAAGGTTTACTCAGTTTGTCACATTTATTATATTTTTGGCATCTATTGACGCCTATTAGGCCACTGTTCTCGAGGGACCAAGATTTAATATTTTTCACTTGAGTCTGTTTGTGGAGATGAATTTCCAGTAGCCGCCACCGCGGCGCTTTCGTCAGGCGGTACTCTTTGCTAACCTAGCTCCCAATCCTCATGCCTGTCCATGGGTAGGTGGGCTGATTTCAAACCAATACCGTAGGGGTAACAGGTTCGAGGTTTATTTTCGATAAGTTTGAAGCAATTAAGTATAATTTTACTCAAGTTAGGAATTGTAAGAAATACGAAATTTCTACTTGAAATTAGTCATCTGCAGCTTCAGTGCTAAAAATTCATTCATGAAACTCAACTAATTGATACGAAAAGATTTTATCTATAAATGATCATTTTAGGTAATTCTAGGAGAGCGGTCGCTCTCTTAGATAAGACTTGATACTCCCTCTAATGCTAAAGGAGGGTTCTTTGATTGGCTGTAACTTTTTTCGTATTGTGTTTGCCGCTTTGAAATTTTGCCAGTGAACTAAAATTTGGGCCCTACTTTTGTGGTTAAAATTTCAAAGAGATCCAACTAATAGTTAATTCTATAATGAAAAAAGTTTTTAAGGGTGGTTTTAGAATCCATAAAATTATTAAGACATTTGGTGAAAGATACTATATTGTTCCATAGAGATAACATGGGATTTTTTTTGAAAAATGACCTTAATTGCGATCGTGTATAAAGAAAACTATTCATTCGTTACGTTTGGGAACCATCTTAAATGAAAGATAACAGTCCATAAATGTGCCTTTTCTTAGTTTCATTAAGATAAATTAAGTTTAAGTATTGATTTTTATCATTATTAACACATACTTTGACTTACGTTGTTTTGGGTATTGGAATTACGGCGTTTTACCACTGTTAGAGACACGCATTTTAGACCTAATTTTTTATGTTGGACTTACGGCGTTTTTGTTGTGATTCACGCCGTTAGAGGGATATTAAGCAAGAAAAACATGGCGTTTGAGCTCTTGTAGGTGCTTTGCCCGGGTTCTTGTGGGTACTTGTGGGTACTTAGTATAGTGTTGATAAACAACTCAATTGAGTTATTTACCAATAATAAGCATTTCAAATTTCATTATAATAAAATCGAAATTTATGCTCCCTTTAAACTCTAAATGTTGGAATATGGTTCTAAATTATAGAACTTATGTCTGAGCAGACAAGTCATGATGTGTCCTCGAAATAAAGCCTACTTGAAATTAAAATGAAGTCGTGTTTTGTTCAAATAAAGACCCTGCAGATTACGCATTTTTTTAAGGTGTACAGCCAACGTTATGAAGTGAACTACTTGTTTTAGTACAATTGCAATAGGATCTTATTTATGCGATAGGATAAATTCTCAAAAACGGATGGCATTCGAATTGGAAATCTGATATGTTTTTACGTATGCCATTTCAAATATTGTAGGGTCGAGTTTTGGATTACTTAATTATAGGTCATTAACTTAATAAATATTCGGAATCTGCCTGAAAAGAAATTTGAGATAGTTTCTTTTCAATATTGAATTACGATTTTTACAATTCGCAATGGAAAACGATACCTGCACGTTAAGTTTATTCAAACGAGTATTTGTTGAAATTTCGTTCGGTGTAAAGTTCATTTCAGTATATAGAGGAAACCTTTACCACATGTAGTTTTGGCTCTCAACGAAATAATGAACAATCCAGGTAGTAGAATCACTCTAAACCTTTATTTTGTTGAAAGCAATTTATCATTTTGCAGTTTTTCTTAAAGTTTAAATGAAATTTGAAACTGTATTCAGCTCGAATGGTGGATAAGGCATGCGCTGTAGAAGATAGACAATAGAGAAAAATTTGAGTAGGAATAGAAAGTTAGCCTTTGCTAAGGTATTATAAAAAGACTCCTAGTTTTATAGAACTAAATCCGGTTTTGTCTTATCCTCGACGGTTCTTATTGGTTTAAATTTATTGTCTGCTCAAGTATATGATCTTACGTTTTTAATATTTGTTAAAGTAAACATGAATCATGAATTAAGTAGAAACCCAAAATTCGGAGTGGAATTATCAAGCTCAAGTTTCTACTCCTATTCCTCTATTCACTCTGATTAATTTAATACGGTTGTTACGAAGAGATAAGCATAATCGGGATGGTCTTTTATTGCTTTGTTTAAGCACAATGAACATCTGTAGAAATAATTCACTCCCCGAACAACAGTGTTCATAGTTGTTCGCCTTGTATTATTGCTCGTGTGGAACTTTTTCACCTTGAAAACATTTTGCGAAATCATGTTGTCTCAAACTAGTCAATGGTTTGCCAAATTTGAAATGTTACCATAAAAAAGGTTCCACAAATATATATTATATTATTTATGATCGAAATTTTCATGATTTTGTCGCGGAAATGTAAATTGCCACTTCTTAAAATTATCCTTTTTGGATTGAATGAGCAATCAAATTAGGAATATTACATTTTACTGTATACTTTCCCTCAAGGCTTTCACTGACACTATACCATCAGCCTTAGGCTCATATGGCTCATGACATGTCTACTCCTATTAATTGTCCATAAGACTTAATCCAGTCATAGGCGATAACTGCCAATACCGGTCGGTATACGCCAGAACTTCTTCATTCCCCTTTTTTATCACAGTTAATATCATCCGCTATTTTTGTCAATCAATGAGTCACCCCCATTAAACGCGTGGAACGAGAAAGGGAATACATCCAATATATCAAAGTGTATATAAGCTTTCGTGGCCCGTGCGTAATTATATTCCCGTTTCTCTCCCTCTTCCACTAAACTATAGATCCTAATGCCCCCATCACTCCTTCCCTATTTTTTCCGTTCTTGGTCCTCCGCTCTCGTTATCTGTCTCTCTCGATCACGACTCTCTGAGATGAAGGATATTGTCCATCGCTGACTCGGCGACGAACTCGCTAGCACCTGTGGAATGTCCCTCTCAAACCATACATACACTCACCCCTCTGTATTTAATATAGATTCCCCATGCAGTCCCCTCTATAAAACACCACTGTTCATATATTTTTCGACTTTATTGGTCCTGCGGGGGTCTCTTTAGAGAATGAGGTGTATACGGCTGCAAGTTATCATTGGTTGATATTCTTCGATTTATGGGAAGTCGTTCTAATGGGTATACAGAGTGAAGTTTGAATAGTATTTTATTTCAGATTGCAGGTGTGTTATGTATCAATAGTAGCAAAGGTGTCTGCGGCCAATGCGACTAAGATGCTCTAAAAAATTTTAAATGTTAAAGGGGTACTAAAATTTATTCTGTTTTGCATGATACAGCTTAAAAAAATTAATATATTAATTGAAACCATGATTCTATCTACAACATTAAAGAAGATACAAGCAGTTACTTTTCCGTAATGGGCACTACACTTTAGGCTTCACCATGAAGCACAGAAGACTACCGTATTGGCTGACCGATTCTTCCAATAAAGGACGTCCCCAGTGCTTCGCGGAGAAGGCTAACGCGCAGTGTCCATTAAGGAAGCTTAATTCCTTGTATCTTCTTTAATGTTATGGAAATAAACATTGTTCAAATTGATGTGTATGCTCTTTCGATTAGAAAATAAAAGTTAATTGACCGATGTGTCCCTTTAAATCGATTCCGTCCGCTGTTTTGGCAGCCATTTTCAAGGTGACCACAGATTCTAACCAAAAACAATGCATGCAGTCAGCTTATTTAACCATAAAAATTTGCAAACTTTATCCCGCGAACACATTTTGATACACTTTCTCTCGACGCCATTTTCCAAGATGGCCGTGTATTCAAATCAGAAATCTTGCAACACGTCTCTAGGACATGTTAACTTGGGTAAATATTGAACCGTATAAAAGCAAGGCATGTTTTTAATGTTGTGATCACCATTTTCTAAGTTGGCGCTAATTTGAAAAACTTTTTAATGAGCACCTATACTGGTAAACAGTGTTGGGCACATTTATTTCGATATATCTTTTTACCTATCAAAATATTTTTGTTTTCGCCCCTATCAATTTTTTACCTATCAAAATATTTTGGATTTCGCACCTATCAATTTTTTACCTATCAAAATATTTTGGATTTCGCACCTATCAATTTTTTATCTATCAAAATATTTTGGATTTCGCACCTATCAATTTTTTACCTATCAAAATATTTTGGATTTCGCACCTATCAATTTTTTACCTATCAAAATATTTTGGATTTCGCACCTATCAATTTTTTACCTATCAAAATATTTTGGATTTCGCACCTATCAATTTTTTACCTATCAAAATATTTTGGATTTTGCACCTATCAATTTTTTACCTATCAAAATATTTTGGATTTTGCACCTATAAATTTTTTACCTATCAAGTATAGGTTTTTACAAGTTCCCGTGATGAAATAGATAACAGACATAAGTAGAAGGAGCTTAGTTACTACCGCGAAATTCCCGATTAATTTTATGTGTAATTTCTTTTGACTGATCACTAGAATAAATAAACCGATTCGCGGAAACAATCCAATGAATCTGCAGGCCAGCTTCGGAGGGAGAAATACCGCGAAAAGGGACAGATTCAAAATAACTGAGGAGTTACAGCCTTTCATTCCTTCAGCATATTGTCCATCGCTTGAAACTTTCGTTCACACCGGGAGGGTGGGACCGTGGGAGGAGTGGCGAGAGTTTGCAGATTCCGGGTTAGAGCCCTGAGACCTAACCGAGGCTCTTTTTTTTTCAGGCGCATGCGCGATTTTTTTCTCCGGACCGTCGGCCGCTAAAATTTACTCTCGCGTGAGTCGCGACGGCGCGAGTCGTTAGGCTTAGAAATTTGAAACTTGGTTTTTTCTCTCTCGAACGTCAGTGATGACGTACTTGCGCACCGCTGATGCGTAGTAGCTACTCGTCGGCCTCGGGTAGATCTCTCTCCAGACCTACCGCTGCTGTATACCGGGAAGAGGGAAAGAAGGAATTCACTAAAATTTTATTAAATATATTAGAAATATCATTTTTGCTTTCAAATATTTTTAATAGGTAGCGATACCTATCAAATTTAAATCAAATTAAATATTCTTAAAAACTTATGAATCAGGAAAAGTATCAAAAAAATTCCTTAGGAATCGGAACTTTCAAACTCAATTTTTCATGCCTATCATTTATAGGTTGATCTATCACTATCAAAATCGGTCAAATGATAGCTAGATTTTTTCCAACTATAAAATAAAGTATCAGATTCAAAAAAGATATGATAGTGCCCATCACTGCTGGTAAAGCGGTTGTGGGCATCTGGGCTGGGCTTTGATGATTAGACTTTTATTGTATCTATGGATATTGTTAGAAAAAATGGCTTGTTCAGGTTGAATTACGAATTTTATGGGTAAAATATGCCAGATGCTGCAGCTGGGAAAGTATAGACGTTTTTTATTTTGCGTCAATCTTTAATTTTCATTCGTATTTCTAAAAATTCGTGTAGCATATATTTAGTTCTTTAGAATTGCCCATAGGTTTAAGACTTTCGCTTAAACTTTAGGCTTTTTAATGACGCTAAAGTATATAGTTGAATAAACTTCTCATATAGGATCTCACGAGTTAGGCACGCGCTTCTGTTTTGGTGCCATTTTTCCCGCGCACTAATCCAATTTTGCGGCAGCAGCAAGCGCCTCTCCATCCTCCCTATTTTCTCTTCTCGCATCCGCTTATCCATCATTCTCCCCTTGTCTTTCTCCTATTTCCTTTAAAGGCATTTTCTCCGATAAGCAAATAGTGTAGTAAGCGTGCATAATTCTACAGGTCCTCTTACACAATCCCCTTATAAATGCGAAAAACTCGATGGGTGCGGAGGCTCTTCCATATCTCACTTTAATTTTGATCGTTTTTGACCCGGTACTGATTATTCAACCTTTCTTCATCCATCCATCTCTTCCATTGTAGACACAGACATAGGATATTCCACACATTTCAAAATGTAACCCATCTAATGTGTCTTTGCGATAACTGGATTTTTTAAAAGCTTATAAGAAACAATAAATTTTAAAATCAGGCTAAATTATCCTAAACAGTACATATAATCTTAGCCTGGCCTAATTTTATTTCACAGTTTGATGTAGTTTTTCTTGATTTACATGATATGCTATGCTTTGCAACGAATGCTCTACACTCATAGATTTCCAGATAATTCTTAACAATAATTCCAATACTTTAAACTCGCCGAATTTATGACGAAAGGAAATTAAATGATTACAGTTGGATCATGTACTTTCTTTTCAAGTGTAGATCCCTGTTTGTCGACATTGTTACAGGGCTGTTTTCAACTGGTTTCGAATTGAAAAAACCCAGCCCAAAAAACCCGTGCGTTTTACCAATCATAAAAAACCACTTAATAAAACCCATCACTAAAATCTTAATTTTGATGAATTTGAATGCTAGAATTATTTCATTTTAAAGATAGTTTGAAAATTTTGTTTCAACTTAAAAGGCATTATTTAATAATAGTTATTACTTTTTATGAAACATTTTAAGACTTTTTTACTGAGTCATTTACTAAGACTTTTGAATGACAATTTCTACAATACGGGATTTACGAGAGGTATTTCTGTGGGCGCTGCCATAACCTGTCGGCGGCCTTTAGTTAGTGGCTGACATTCCCTGTCGTCGAACGCGCTCCGTAGCCTTGGCAGAACTATTCTCCGAAAAGGGGGCGGTAACCTCGTAAGTCCCGTATACTGCTAAAAATAAAAACCCAAAAACGCAAAATAAAACCGAGGTTTTTTTAATCCTGATTTTCAAGGGCTGCAGACCCTTCTTTTTAGTTGGACGAATGCCATTTTTATTTATTAAATTTACAAAACCTTAGGGTTTCTGCAAAATTTAATTAATATACATATATATACAAAAACTTTCCGGAAAAGGTGCACTATTATTCCATACTTTTTAATCGCAAGAAAAGCGTTCCTTCTTACCAGAGCGTCCTTCTTGGACACCAACCCTGAAATGGTTGTTGACTAGTTTCTTATGCTTTGTATGTATACATATAGTATACCAAGGGAATATATTTCGTAAAACTTTTCTTTATCAATATTCAATCCTCCTATTAAGTTTATAAAGGTTAATTCGAATCGGTCTTCGATGAAGCGCGTTGTTATGATAGCTGCACCCCTTCCCAAAGCCAGCCAGCTCTCATGTAGGTACTGTTTATACTCGCGCTCCAATTCTAGAGATCCCTCGAAGCTTGGTTACGAATTAGCGGACTGAATCTATATCTAGAGGAACGAGAGAGTTAGCGATCCAACTCTCTATTGTTTACTCAACCATTTAAAAGCGTGCGGTAGTTGTGACTTCCGAGGGAAAGATAGAAATGACAACTTCTCTTGGCAATGTAAATAAGCTTGAGTGGAACAACGTCACTTTGAAGAACGTTGAGTCAAGTCAGTTCAGCTGAGGTGTATGACTATCTTTCTGAAGCACGAATACGACTCCCTTGCGAAGTAAAACACTGTAGCTGGACTACCCTAGTTGAACTCGGTATTTATGTTGTCCATTTTGCACGTTATATTATCTTTATCCATACTAGAAAATTATCAGCCATTGTTGCATAGTAAATATTTTTCATCCACAAATTTGTGGATTATTCCGAATTTTTCCGCCTAAACGGATTCATGGCAAAAATATTTTAATACCCAGCTGGTATCGTAAGGTTTTTCTTATGGCTGCACCTTTGTTACTCTGAGCACCAAGTCTCTGAAATTAGAGTTAATTATGTACTTGGAGAGCACAAGCTCAAGGCTCTTCACGGTTGTTCCTTTGTGGATTGTGGCCTAACAGAGCGTTTTACTATGTATGACTGTTAACAACTGAACTGGTCAGTGAATGAAACTCCAGAGTCAAGTAAATTAAGTGATAGGTCTTCGTTAAATTTTACACAAAGGTTTATCTCAAAATCACATCGAACCTGAAAAGTCATACCACGCCACCTCAGTTGCGAATGAAATTTCGAAGCTGCTCTTTCGCGAATAGTTAATTTGTCTTTAAATTAAGTACCAGTAGATATAAAGTTTCTCGAGGTACCTCTAAATTGTTATTGGTCGATGCCGATCTGTGTTCGTTCTGTCGTGAGTAACGCGAGGAGGGATCTCGCCTGGGGTTAGAAGTAGGAAACGATTTTCGCTCAATGAGTTTCTGAACCGAGGTGAAAACCACTTGGAAATATTAATGCTCGTCATACCCTCCTCCCTCATTCAGTTCTTCTATACCATCCCAACGGTTTTTTTATAGCCAAGCCCATTCAAAAATGTTTTAATGTAATAAGATCCGGTTTTGTTTGCTTAACGAATTAAAGAGAGGATATTCTCTAATAAACGAAGCGTACGCAATTTAAAAGCATTGAAACTTTCCACCCTCTCCGTCTCTTCTTCCGTCTGTTTAAAACGTAACAGTGCTTCTAGCCGTAAGCTTAATATTGCTTTTATGGCAAATTTAACGCACCAACGACTTACATTTGAAGGAATCGTCAAATAGCCAAGAGTAGCTATAAAAAAATAAACATTTTTAATTAATTCTGAGTTTTCAGTTAAGACTAACTTTGGGTTTGTTTTAAAAATGATTTCACCTGAACAATTAACTCAAAACTCAGGGAAAACTCAGGAAATTTATACTTTTTAGTAATATTCAGGGAAATTAGGGAAAAGTCAGAATTTTTTTAATATCTTTTAAGTTTGTCTTCGATGTTTGCTCATTTTGGATATATGGTATTGATCAGACCTAAAAATCACGGAGCTTTCTTCGCTTGCTGAATCTTCTTTCAATTTCTAGCATCCAATTCAAATTAAATTATTTGTCTATGTTTAAAACTATAATTTATTTACATTACAAGCTGCGTGTCCTGTTTAAAAGTTTAATTTGCTAATTTTTACTGACATTTTAAGCCTTCTTTCCCCTACTGTTTGTGAAATTATCAGTCACTTTTCATTTTTTAGTTCACGTGTATAAGGCCTGCTTGATTTCCTATAATTTGCCATTATACATCCTATATTTTAAAGTTTTGAATAATATTTTCCAATAATTCGCCTAGAAATTTCCTACTTTATCCATGAAATTTTGAATAATTTAATTGGCAACCCTGTGTGAAAGTAACATAAGTAAAGCATAGGTTTTTGTTGGGTCTATTTTAAAACTGAAAATGTCAGGAAAATATATGGGAAAAAATCTGAACATGTCAGGAAAATATCTTGGATAAAACCTGGATATGTAAGAGAAATGTATGGGAGAAAACTAGAAATTTCAGGGAAATATATAGGTAACAAATCTGCAAATATCAGGGAAATATATGGGAAAAAATCTGAACATGTCTGGAAAATATCTGGGATAAAACCTGCATACGGCAGGGAAATGTATCGGAGAAAACTAGAAATGGCAGGGAATTATATGGCAAATTATCTAGAAATGGCAGGGAATTATATGGCAAATTATCTAGAAATGTCAGGGAATTATATGGCAAATTATCTAGAAATGTCAGGGAATTATATGGCAAATTATCTAGAAATGTCAGGGAATTATATGGCAAATTATCTGGATATGTCAGGGAATTATATGGCAAATTATCTGGATATGTCAGGGAAATATATGTGAAAAACGTGGATATGTCAGGGAAATAAATATATGTGAAAGCCTGGATATGTCAGGGAAATAAATATATGTGAAAACGTGGATATGTCAGGGAAATAAATATATGTGAAAACGTGGATATGTCAGGGAAATATATGTGAAAAACGTGGATATGTCAGGGAAATATATGTGAAAAACGTGGATATGTCAGGGAAATATGTGTGAAAAACGTGGATATGTCAGGGAAATAAATATATGTGAAAAACGTGGATATGTCAGGGAAATAAATATATGTGAAAAACGTGGATATGTCAGGGAAATAAATATATGTGAAAAACGTGGATATGTCAGGGAAATAAATATATGTGAAAAACGTGGATATGTCAGGGAAATAAATATATGTGAAAAACGTGGATATGTCAGGGAAATAAATATATGTGAAAAACGTGGATATGTCAGGGAAATAAATATATGTGAAAAACGTGGATATGTCAGGGAAATAAATATATGTGAAAAACGGGGATATGTCAGGGAAATAAATATATGTGAAAAACGTGGATATGTCAGGGAAATAAATATATGTGAAAAACGTGGATATGTCAGGGAAATAAATATATGTGAAAAACGTGGATATGTGAAAAACCTGGAAATATATGCGAAAAACTGGAATTGTCAGGGAAATTGGTTTTCCAAAAGTTGCCAATGAACCCTATAATAAAAAGAAAGTGAAGAATGCAGCTGCTTCATCTGTATTGTGTAGAGAATGGATTGGAGGAGGTCACAAAGGGCATATAAATTGGGATCGGAGCAAGCAACCCACATTTAATATAATTGTTCTGAGGGTTAAAGGTTAGAGCTTGTTATTTATACTCTCAGAATTATTGAAGTTTTGAATAATTAGTTTTTTAATCTAGCCTATTCGTTTTTCTTACTCTTTGAAATACTGTAATGCTGGCTTTGATGTTTGCTGTAAGGTTAGCTTGGCTAGAGACCGGGCTCTGTGGAAAAATTAGTATGTTTGCTCAGCTTGGGTTACCACAAAATTAGCATTTAAAAGTAATTTTTTTCAACTGATATTTTAGGACAATCTTTTTCGTTATTTCAAAAATCATTATTCGCAAGGGATAGTTTAGGAAAATCATGCTCATTACTTCACCAAAGTGGTATAGGTGACTTCACCCAGAATAATGAGTTGCCTTTCCAAATCCTAGTTCCACTGAAACTTGGAAAAGAGGTAATGGATCATTCTAGAAGGGTTTTGTTTTATGAATGTCTTGGAATTAGGGAATATAAGCGATTAAATGAAGTCTATTTTGCTATAAACAAGCCGAAATATACCAACCGGCAATTTCATCGTAAAATATACGTAATTAATCACTTATTCTTGGAAATTCCGTGACAGTTACAAACAAATGTACGACTATTTGCGCCAATGGCTTCGAACCTGAACGAACGGTATGAATTTCAGTGTTTGGCCGTAAAAAATTAACGAAATTTGAGGAAAGGGAGGTGAAAGACATTGCTTTATAAAATATAAGAAAAATATCCGCACTATTACAATTTTGGTGGTCCCCGCAAATTCCAACGGATATGCTTTGTATAGCTCCAAAGTTTTAACATTGCCAGTATAGCTTCCCCGAAAATACGTTCTTATAGACTCCTGATTGTATCTGTTATAAATGTGGTGTTGTCACATTTCAGTTACTGTATAGGCGCCCACAATTTGTTTAGCCGCTCTGTTATAGTTTACAAAACGCCTATCCCTTAATGTAATTTTTTCAGTTTTATGGCTTCATTTAACGATAATGCCATTACCTATAGGACTTATGGCTTATTAAATTATTTATTTTAAAAGCGAACCTTAACGTCCCTCTTAAGTTGTTGATCTTAATTTTCCGTCACCTTGCATCAGTTTTGAGGTAAAACGCTTACCGACTTTAATTTTAAATTGGTTTTGGACTTGGCCCTAGAAGCATTAAAGGTATTTTCAAAATCTGTTTTACTTATCTGCGCTAGAACGAAACGCTGTTTTATAAAAAGAACCCTAATGCACTTAATGGCTTGTCGTAAAGACATGCAAAGAAGAAGAGAAAAACACATAATAAGCGACATTGTCATTCAATTAAAAGCATTACCTTATGTTTCGGTTCCCAGGCACAACCAACACCTAGTATGCCGAGTTATACTCTTTTGCGAAAAGGTTGCCTTTATATTTTAGAGCTCAATAAATACGGCTGAAAGTGCGTGAATATTAACGACTTCACTAGTTAGTCCGGCAGCTCTTGGCATTCTTCTGGACACTTCGGTTTATATTGCGTTCCATTATTATTCTCGATGCAAGTTAATATTTTATTAGTTCTGTTTTACTTATACTGTACAGTTTATAATACGGGAAGCATTTTTTGTAATTGAGCTGAAATTAATTACTACCCTTATAGATTTCGTATGACCAATGTTTACAAAATTTTATTTTCAAAAAGGTTTAACTATTAATAGGACTTAAAAAGGGGGATTGAGGTGGAAATCAAATGATTTTCTATCGATTCTAGTTAAAAGATAATTTTACAAATCCTAATAGTCTGCATATTCATGGATAAATTAGAAGCATCACCTTGAACTAAAAGTGCCCTGTCTTCCAGTTCACTCGCTGATTTTGAAAGAATTCATGAGCATAATAGATTGTCTCAATCATAAATTGGATTGTTTGTTAAATTACTTTTCTTTATGCAATTTTGGAAATTCATTTTATTAGACCAGGGATAGATTTAATTTTAGAAGTAGGAATGGAGAAGAGAGTAATGTGGGCGCGCGTCAAAGTCCTGGACCCCCTTCCACGGGACAGAGGGGTATGAATGAAGAGGCGGGTCATAGCGACAGAGGTAGAAAGGAATACGTATTTTTCGCCGTCCCCGTCGCAACGTCGTCAAAACGTAGTTTAAGTGAGCCAATAAGATAATTCGAAACTTATAAATACGTGTTGGAGGGAGAGGCTTTTTACTGGGCTATGAGTCGGATTGAAGTAAATACTAACCTTTCTCTATTCCAACTTCTAAAATTAAATCTATCCCTGATTAGACGCACATGGTTTTTCTGAAATTGAAAGTTATAAGATGTTTCATGCGGGTTTGCCCAATGATTATTTAGTGTTTAACGACAACATAGACAGGACACAAACCCCGATTTCCAGACGCTTAGTTTAGGTAGTTTTTTTTTTGAAAGTAGTAGTGATTTTAGTATTGCATTGACGATAACTAATGAGCATACTGTATAGTCATTATTATCGAGAATCATCTTAAAGGCCGACTTCCAGCGAAAAGGGTTCTAGCGAACAGAAAACCGAGCATCGATACTAACAATGAAGCGATCGTGCCGATTTTCGAAGCCCCGTTGGAAGGGTTCTCGCTAACTGAAAGCCGTGCAATGTGGTTCTAGCGAACTGAAGATGAACAATATAAATCGTTTTTTATTTCCTTTCGAATTTTTGCTTTCCCCTGAAGGAAATTCTCTATTGTGCATCTTCAGTTCGCTAGAACTCTTTTCGATGGAAGTCGGCCTTTAACTACGGAATTGGCTCGGGAAAACTACGTAATTGGTCAGGAATAAGTAAAATAATTTTTTATTAATCTTTACCACGTTAAAAAAAGAGCAAACATTTGGTTAATAAGGCTTCAATTGCACATCAGGGGTTTGCCACATTTTCCTGTGAAACACTCGTACGCGACATAAACCGGAGAATTGGCCTAAGGTTTTTTCCCTTACCGTTTCGTCTCTTTAATTGCACCCCTGTGTCCAGTAAAACCCTCTCTTTTACACGACGGAAGAAATAAATTGAGCCTTTTCTTTTGCCAAGTAAGCTGCTGGTGGTGGTAGCACTCGAGAGAATTTTAAGACGAACCGTAACCTTTTCGACCGAAACGAATATAACGTCACCTCCTCAGAAACCGTTATTTATATCTGCGTGCTAGGAAAATTCTATCCTTTTTTTTGGATTTGCCAGAAAAAGCGCGCCTTAACTTTTTCGGGCCATACTAAATCACAAGGGGGAACGGTTTCTTAGTAAACTGCAACTGTTAGGCTTGGTAAGATGCGAAAATGTGACGTTACAGTCATATTTATGAGAAAAATACTCTTTAACGATAAAATCTTCTATTTTCTACTTGAAAATAGATGATTTTATCAAATCCCACATCTAAAAATCCTTTTTTTCTTTAATTTACATTATGGGAAGATAAAGCAATTTGCATTTGTAGACTTGTTATTTTAAAGTAGAATTAGTTTCCTGATTTTTTTCCTGGTTTTAATAATGAATTTTCCATTGAAACATTAACAGTAATATAAAATAATTCCACTTGCTTAATTCTTTATTGACGGTGAAATGGGTTATTTTTGTTAGTTTGATTGTGTGGGGTGTATAGTTCATCTTGAAGGGAAGATTAAATGAATAGCATCTTTAGACGTGTGATTGGTGGAAATTGACCGTGAATAATTTATCGATAGTTTCGGTGGTAGACTGGTAGTGGTTCTATTCCGTTACACCCGCATATAATGAACTCTCGCTAATTCTATTTCATGTATTGGATAAATTATAAGTTAAAACTAAATAATAAAACTTTATATGTAACATGTCATATGGTTTCTTTAAACCCCTGTTATTTTCCCAACTGTGTTGATTAACGTTCGTGTAAGTTTAAGTTCAGTCTAAAATTATTCGATTGTTGACTGGTAGTATGATTAAAACACACTCGTATTCGTAAACTTAAAGACGCAATTTATTCTAAACTTGGTAAAATCATATATATACATTCCGTTTAATCATTAGGTTACATGATCAGCCTAAACCCTAAAGTAGGTCTTGGTAGTCCGAGAGCTAAAACTTCTGAAAATTATGCAATATTTTAATAGGCCAAAAAACTAGTACTCCGAAAGTCGTGATAAAACAAGGGGAGACTTAGTTAAAAAATATATTGTCTGAAAATGTTACGTTTTATAAATTGACCTTTTCTTTTAAAGGGTTAAAAAATTTATAATTCTTCTTTGTTTTAAATTACAACAACCCCTTTTTAAATCAAAAACCAGGTGGGCAATATTTGAAGAATACACATTGGAATGTTATTTCTACGAAGGATAGGCGAGTTTTTATTTGAGATACCACCTTTATGCTCATAGACTTTGATCGGGTTATAAAATACAATTTATATATTTTATTATATTATTATCTAAAATTCGAAGGGAAATAGTATAATAATCTGAAACTACAGGGTCAAAAGAGGCAAAACATATAGCTAGTGATAAACTTCTGCCCAAAAGCGCAAGCTTTTCTTTGTAGAGGATTTAGGGATTTAATATAAGACTTTTAGTGCCGACATTAATCACTTGGTATTAGAGGCGGTATCTCAAATACCGCTTATCTGTTTCACGCTTAATCCTAAAGTGGCGGTTTTGTTTTAGGAGCTATGAGACTCAGATGCGTTGCACGGTGACCAAAATTCCTTCATTGTGTCGTAAATACTAGTTCGGAAAAACTGTTTGAACCTTAAAGAAAGTTACTGTAAATGATTCTTTTCTTTTTAACAATACCTATAAAGAAGGATTTCCCCCTTTTCGACCTTAGATGTACTTATAAATAAATACCCTTCTTAGTTTTATCAGATAATACTGTTTTTGGTGTTTCGCAAGTACTGGAAAATTGATATTCCACTGGAATCAATTTGAATAATTAGAACATAATATTTAAAGTGAATTTGTCTTTGAAATTTGACAAAACGTTAGGCATGAGAGACTTAACAATGTATAGATAGCGCTATTTAAGTATAATTTGATAAAATAATTCGTTATGTGAAGACCTACCAATTGCACTAAAACTAATTTTGACCAATGCCACTTTGTTAACTGCATCAAACCAAGGTAGTTTTTGCGTACTTAAAAATTGAGGAGGTAGACTCAGACGGGTCGGATGCACAAATACTTTGAACTTATTGTATTGTTGGAACTGATCTCTTTATATAGCGAGTACCAGTGATGAACTGCTCTAAGATCGGCTTACGATTTTCTCTATTTTTTGTTAATTTCTAGAAAAAGCGGAAAGCTCGTTCTCAATTCGATCATGAAGAAAAATACACTTCATTTCCAGAACGGTTTTATTACGGATTTAATAAACGTCGGACGCAACGCAATTTCAGGCAAAGGCAGAGTATTGTGCTTACAAACTCTGCCCTCGCCTGTACTAAATTGCGTCGTGTTCGATGTTTATTACATTGGTATTTTCCTCAAAACTGTCTAAGCTGATTTACCGAGCGAACGGTACTGATCTGTCTTTTAATACAGATCAGCTCCGAATGGATCTCGGGTCGTGCGCAAGGCCATTGGAATGTAATAATCGGAACAAGAGCTGCTCTAGGTCAACAATTTAAACATTCATAGTTTCTCAGAGCGATCCAAGCAGTCCATTGGAATTCACTATTAGTGGCTGAAGTTTGAACTTATATTACTGGCGAAACTGTACGTGTATACACAGAGATAAGTTAAATATCGGATAGAGTAGGGAATCAGTGTAAATCGTAGCATCTTCACTCAGTTCACAGCAAAACAATCTTAATATAATACGACTGATACAGAGCTATCGTACAACTGCGTTACAAGATACCCTGGTCCCTGTAAGTCTCGAATTTGAATCCAGAAAGGAATATAATGGATAGTCGCGTATATTTCAATCTATAGAGCATGCTTATCAAATTGACAGCCTTTTTAGTGTAAGTGCAGCTTTAGGGTATCTTCAATCTTGTAAAGCCGATAAAAAAGGGCCTCTTTCGTTACTATCTAAAAAATTGGCGCAATTTGCGTCATTTGCAATCCATAAAAAATCTCTTAATATAAGAGATCCCCTATTTCGTCGCATCACTGTAAACGAAAAAGAAATTGACAGCCGAGAAGACAGTAACCGATATGGACGATGGGGATGTGGCTAAACGATATCCGAGAGGTTCAACATTCCCCATAATACCGTACAGGATCGCACGATTTCTTCTGTGCTTATGGATTTCCCCTCAGTGATGTTGTAAATTGATTGAGATTTTGCTATTCGTCAGGTTAGTCGTGATTTTTGTCACGCATTTCTCGATTTCTTCAAAGATTCTGTGATGTCCTTCTGATGTCAGATCTCGTCTTATGGATGTTGCGCGAAAACTACAACATTTCACGAAAATGTTGAACCCCTCGACTATACCACTTTCCACTTCAGTTTGCTTTTCGCAACCCCTTCCTTTACCAGCACCCTTTAGGCTATGTACCTCTGAATTTTAAACTTGAGGAGGAACTTCCGCGTATTAAATATCCCTGAATCTCTAATTTCAATCTCACCGAGCCTTCATTTACGAAGGCATGGAAACCAAAGTAACATTCCTGGATAGCATTATATCTTTCAAGACTTTTCAAACAACAGTTCGAAAGGCCCTAGTCTTTAACATCGTTGTAGAACTAACATAGTACTAGAAAGTCAGCCAGTTCTGGAGGTGTACTGTGCTTCACCCCCAACTGGTCGAAACCTGCTATTTTATTAAACCATTTTGAGCCTAAAGCATCGGTAATTTAGATGATCGTACTATTTGCAACAGCCAATATTTCTGGAAGCCAGAATTATATGGTATTTGAAGAATATCCAAAAAAAGTTCTTTTCCTACACCCTTATGAAGGACCACGACGACTGAAAAAAGTTTAAATGAGTAGCAACTCTCTCGAGTCTAAATGAGATTATTTACTTTAAAGTTGTGAATTTTCTGAGTTGTCAGCTCTGACGTAAGTGCGATCATGAATATATTAACTAACATGAATAATTATGTCTAGCGTTACCCTGTAGTCCACTCTCAAAAAATGATAAGAGAAGCAATATTTTCTCGCCCCTCGTTTGACGTAATTTTTATAACCTGCAATAAGCAAACTGGATACTATATATCGTAGATTTCGGCGTGCCTTTCGGTTTCTGGTAGCCCAGCAGTTTTCGAATGAGTTATGCAACTGGTCCCGGTTTTGTTTACGATAGAAACGGATAGATAGGATACGTAATATTGGTTTTTGACTTTATTGTCTCGACATGTATTCGTTAATACTTATGTAACAGTTTAAAATGGTAGAATGAAATCATGAACTCTTGAATGTTGACATGTCGAGCGCCTGTATAGATTTGAAATCTATATTATGCTAGAGCCTCGGTCTGTCTTTGAAACCAAACATGAGCTTTTGACGACCACTAAATGGCTCCTATCACCGAATAAGAGGTGACCCTGAGTAAACCTGTTAGTTATTCATGTTAGTGAATAAGTTCATGATGATTTTCAAGGGTGTATGAATCGGCATGCTCTTTAATACAATGCAGATAGTACGAAGTAATTTTCGGGTCTTGTTGAAGTGACGAATGTAATGTACGACTATAACCCTGGTTCGCGGGCTACTATAGCAAACCCTGTCCGTATAGTTTTTCGTCTGCCCATATGGGTTGAAAATGGAAGAATTTATTTAACTTGTCCTAGGCGTCTAGAAAACGAACATCTTATCCTTTGTTTCACCTCTCCAAATTCATTCCATAGTCTTAACCGAGGTCATAACAACCGATCTTAATCAAATTACCAGCGGAACTACAATAATACCTGGTCTCATCTCATGTCAGTCAAGAAGTTGAGAAACTTGCATCATAGGGCAAAAGCCCCAGTACTCCTCCCCCGTCGTCATGGAAACCGAAGGAAGCTAAAGTTACTGCATTTTTGGTTGCAACAGTGTATATATAATCGCGTGGGTGAGCGAACTTGGCCAGTCGATCTCGCTCGTGCCAGTTGACTTTTTCACGCACTTTCGAGAGTAAATCGGACTTGGGGAAAAGACGTCTTCAGGCTGCCGCTAGAGGAGCTGCGCGATCAGGGTTAAAGAGTCCATACTGTCGCGTGCTAGAAAGGGACGCTAAGAAGCTGGGGACTTGACTGACTGGTAGAAGTCTCTCTCTCCTCTACCTCTCTCTCTCTCTTGGCGCGTGCGATTTGGGAAAAGCGAAATAAACTTTTTCTCTTTACGATTTTAGCCGGAAGATTGAGTTGACGTCGTGAAGGAACTGTTGCGCGTACTCATCATAACATCCGAGCAGTTTCGTTTTTTTTTCTCTTTAGGAGCAAGGTTTAAAAATAAAAGTAAAAAGTTATAGTAAGCTTTAACTTAGACGTGCGCCCGGGATAGAGAAGAAAAAGTTGTTAGTGCTGAAGTTGAATATTTTTTTGGAAAACTCTATTTCCAGTAAGAGAAGCTTAAAGTCGAGGGTATATTCGCGGGTTGGTTTGTCGTTTCGCTATAGGGTGAGTAATTTGTTTCAAACTTAATGCTGAATTTAATTGTTTTTATATTCCAAAAAACGCTGTTTTGTTAGAATGATTTGATTGGTTTACTAGAATTTCTTTATTTTCGAGTTAAATAGCTAGTTTTATTTCACTGATGGTTTGAGTTTTAAGGTTACAGCCACAGACAATAAAAATTGTATTTAAACCCATACTTTAATTTACCACAGCTACTTTAAGTGACAGCTGGTTAAATATGTTTGAAGTTTTGTGGAGTTTATGCCTTTTGAAGGTCATTTTTATTTTTGAAGCATCAAGAAAAGGGTTCTTTTTGCTTTTTCTCTATTTAAATAAAAGACTTAGTTTAAATGAAGACTTAAAATAACCAATGATAAGAGTGAAGTTATTCACTTGACTGAAGTTTTCTTTAGAAATTTTTACGATTTTCTTATGAACAAGTGAAATTTGAGAAGAGATTTGGAAAAAAATTCTATTTGAACGTCATTAATATTAAGAGTTCCTGTTCTGTAGTGTCCTTTTAACTGAAACTATACCTTAATTGGCATTTTATATCTATTTTCCATGTAATTATATCTTTATCGGAATAGTCTAGAATTATCCATTGTCTATGTTCAAAAGTAAATATCCACAACTTTGATTTTTAATAATAATTATCCACAAATTTTCGATCTATGTATAGATAATGATGAGCTCTAACTGAAAGTCGCGTTTTTAAAAAACCAACTATGTTCGTAAATAATACGTAGTCCCAAACTTGAAGTTAAATAGTTTAAACATATACTGTTTCAATTTCCTTACTTTTTTGTTGAGAAGTTTAAAATTGAAAAAGACAATTCGATTTTCTGCTAACATTAATTCGGCTTCAAATAATTTTTTGTTTCTGTTTGACCTTGTTGTAAAGACAATTAAAAATTCATAAATAATCGTATACTGTTGTCTGTAAACCATTTTGGGTAATGTTTATCTCAAAGATTTTCATCCCACAGTTGAACGTAGGCCTGCATCTGATTCATTCACACCCTCTATTTCCCAATTTGTTTCTAGACGCCCATGACTTCACCCACTACAACCTTAAGTTTTAATTGTGAAAATCTCCTAAGAAAAAAATCCTGCACCCATATCTTGTTAACGACTGTAGCTTCATTTTTGGTTGTGTCACCATTTTCGGGGTGTTTTGAACAGTTTTTAACTATTTACACCTAGTGTTAGCCACATTAAATAACGTTTACGCGACTAATGTATAACGTAAACAAACGCCCGCCTCTACTACGAATCTCTTTTTGGTCCCTTTCATCACGAATTTCTAGGTCGAACATGTGTGTAGTCTATAGTAATTGGCTGAATCCCAGAACTTAAATTTTTTTTTTTTGCTTTTAAAGTTTATAAGAAACTTTCAAAGTCCCAGACTTCGAGTTTGAAAAAACCAAAGTGAAAATTTTGAAACTAAAATATTGGCACGTGTCCTCGTTCGTTTCGAATGATAAGTCATTTAATAACATTGGCCTTCGACGTATATTTCCATTCACTAAAATAACTTTTTTCTTTTATCTCAATATCTCCGCGATTCAATATCTATGTTACAAAAGTAAATCTTTTTTACTTTAGTTGTGGCAAAGTTATATAACCATGTGTTACAGGCCGATTTTTTTCACAAGTTTTTCATAAAGTGAAGTGTCAAAGAATATGTGGTTTACAACATTTATTTAAGGGGATATGGGCTCCCAAACATTGGCCCCTAAAACAACAAGGAAATAGCCACGCTGGTGGAGCAATTAGCTTTACTTTACCATTTAATAGTAGACACTTCTGCTAGATAATCGTTCAATAACGTTCTTAGATTGAAGACTATAGAAGGCTGAACAGTTTGATTAGTTCCCGGTTTTAAAGGCCAATCAATGGTTGGAAACCCATATCCACGTAACTAGATGTTGTAGATCCCGTGTTCTATGACCTATTTATTCATCAGTTTGACCCAAAGAACACTCTCTTTTAAATTTATGGCAGACTTGTAAGAAAGACCCTGTATATTCACTAGTGGCAAAGAGACCTGGCATTACTCGTCAGAACATTTTTGAAACTTTTCGTGCAGCCATTTTGAAATAAAGCGGCATTACAGCCTCAAATATGCCACAAAGCCCATCTTCAGGATATGGCAAACCAGTATATTGCTAAATCGGCTGAAACGTACGCACGTTACTCCTGAAGGAAGTTTTTTTTTAAATTTTAGTGGCTGTCAGTTTTTGCGATGGCTAACTGCGGATTAAAATAATTTTTCTTCTACTACTTATGAATAACGTCCCTGCAAAAGTTCAGCTTCTTAAATGGCCGAGCTTGAGCTTGTGCAGAAAAGATTTAAAATATTTCAAGCAAAATCCTGTTTTTACGAGCTACAATCGTGCATGTAAATGAGCCTTTAGATGAAATGGTTTGAGCTGGACGTTGATATTCTGTCAGTCAGTCAGAGCACTAAATATTACCGTAAGTTCATAAGATCTGTTCCATAAGTTTGTCACTGGTTACTGAGGGTTTATAATGAAGTGACGTAGGTGAAACGTCATAGATTCTGGTAAAGCGACTCCTGGTCAGGCGCTGTCAAAGGCTTAGGACAGACTAAATAGGAAGATGAACTGCAAAACCGCGTGTAGTAAATTTTTGCGTCGTTCTCGAACTAGCTCACATTAAAGCCGCGTTTACACGAGACACTTTGGAACCGTTTTCAACCGTTTTGGAAAGGCCTAACACTTTTTAAAAAAATAATATTTGCATTTTCTCGTGAAAGATCTCTGGTTTTATCAACTTAATATTCTTTTTTGTACATTCCAAAACGGTTTAAAACTGTTTCAAAGTTTCTCGTGTAAATGCGGCTTTAGTCTCTAACATTTCGAAGTATAGGAAGTGTCATACTTATGGAACATACCTTATAGACTTGTGATATTACTTATATAGGTAAAAGAAGTTAGCATGATTTCCAATTTTTATCTCTCTTTTTCATGAATGCCACAAAAGTTTGAAACGATGATAATATTTTGTCTGCAATTATTCATAATTTAAGGCAGTTAAAAATTAAGAAATATTAGGTAACAATTTCATTAAAATATTTAATATAAAATGAAATAATACCTTTATTTTTTAGTTTAGTTCCGTTTTGTTTCAATGCGAATTTGAGAATTAGTTGCTTAGTTATGATGTAATTTATCAATAACGTGTTTTGTAAAGGATATCTTGTTTATTGCATTTTTATCTACGTGCGATTATACAAGAAGTAGATTTAAAAAAAATAATTCCGAGAAGCCTTGGGTGTGTGTATTTCATTAGAAGAACGTGGTAATATATACGAGCTGCATTTTAGCAAATCTTTATTAAACGACAGGGTGTTTCTGATAAGTCTGAAATAAGTTAAAGGGTATGTTCTTAGGGTCAAACTCAATGGAAAAAGTCAAAGAACATAAGGTTATGAAGATACGGGACCTCCCAAACATTAATTTATCTCTAAAACAATTTTATTCAATCGGAAAATTCATCAAAATCTCCATGAAAATTAACGCTATGATTTGTTTACTATTCCACGCTTCGATATACAGTATTATTGCGTAACTGTAATGATTCTAGTTACAAACGAAATTCAGTTATTGGAAATGAGAGGCAATATACAATATGTCCTGGAAGCTACATACCGCTATTAACGGAAATTACGTAAACACAATTTTAATTATTAGGAGCTTTGGTGATATTCTCATAATTGAAAGAGGATAGATAATAGGCTACAATCAGAGAATTATAGCCGCATTTAATTACACCAATAGAATCTAAACTAATAAAAAACATTCAATGCTCTGTAGGTGATCAAGAAATAGGTTTCGTTCGATTTGTTTATGATTGGTACGTAGAAAATATGTATATTGTTATTTACCAAGTGGTGAATAGCGTTTTATATTTATTGGTAAATAATGTTATGAAACTAAGTAAGTGACAAAGTGTAAATATGTAAATTTGTATAAGTATTTATTAATATACATCAACATTTTCAAGTGCTTACAAGATTAACAAGTCTTCTTATTTGTTAAATCTGACGTGACCTTAAGTTTAACAGTTGCTTGTCTGACTTTTCACTAAGCATGCATACAACTAACTAGTTCCTTATTAACGCTATCTATTATTTATGATTAAACATCGTACGATACATTTGGAGTAGATTTGACGTTTTCGTAATTTTTTATCCATTTTACCCTTCAGTTATTAAACCTATCAGTAGACTCGAGATATGTTATCGAAAATTCCTTATCTATGATAATTTCAAGATTTTTACTCCATATCTTGCCGCAATAATATGATAATCGTAAGTTCAAGTGCTTGATCTCTAGCATGGTTTTTGTACATAGAAATATGTAGCTTGTTGACATTGAAGCTAATTTTAACCTTTTTTGTTTTAAAATAACTGCGAAAGTTAACGTTCAAGTCAAATGTTTCTAAAATTTAAATGACACAAAACAAAAAATTATGTTGAAGTTATGAATTTTTGAAACATTTCATTGGGTTTGAGGGTTATAGCTCGAGGTATGATGGGAATAGGGGTTAAATTAACGCATGACTTAAATGACAAGTGTTATTGAAACCATGAAATCATGGTTACTAGCGTCAAATCTCGACTACCATAAGGGTTTGATGGTGTCAAAGACTTAAAAATGCGAAAATGGAGCCTAAAGTGCTATTTGTTTCAAAATCGACAAGGTTATGATGTTATAACAGTGGCGACTTCTGGTATTTCGCGATTTGTGTTTACTTAACTGTACTGTCGTAACAGCAGGACGACGTGATCGACGTCATAATGCTGTCGTTTTCTTTAAGAAGGATATTTCTCAAAACATATATATATCAGAGGAGTTTTTATATTATACAAAACCTTTTTTAAAAGTTGGGGGTTGAAAAAAGTTAAAAAACCTGGGAATGACCACCTTGTTTTCTTAAAGGGAGGGTGAAGTGGAAAATCAAGTAATTTTTTATCGATTATTCTACTAGTTATAAGACCAATCTGCATAGTGAGACATCCAGGAAAGATCGCCGAATGATTTTAAAATTCAAAATTGGATCAGATCTTATGGATAATTTTCCATTTGAAATAAGCCCCTCCGACCAATCGCGTAACGCCCTGCCTTCTTGTTAACAAAAATCTCGTTAAGGATTATTTAAGGATCCATTTATATACTACTATCCCTTAAACCCTATAGAATACTTTTCGAAACGACTAGAGTCAGAGTAACTTAACTTTGAAAAACAAATTAAATTTGAAAGGCCCTTGTGGAGAGCCGGGTGGTTGTGTAAAAGATGTTTGAAATAAAATTTCGAAAGAATAAACTGTCGACGTGCTGTCTTGAGTATGTAGTTTTGAAAGCCACAATAAAATAAGGTACATAGGGAACCAATTGCTTCAAATTATCTTAGATACGAGGTCACTATGGGTTATGTAATTTTAGATTTATAATACGACTTAGCTGAGCTTGTATTTTTTTTTTATTTTTTTTGGTTGTCGTCAGCGATTTCTTTATCAGAAAACACTTGAGGTTTTGAGCTTGACAGTTGTGTTTAAACTCTAGTTTTATTAATAAAAACTGTCATTGTAGACAAAGACTGGAAAGTGTAAAAGATAAGGTTTGAAAATGAACTGCCTGAAGTAACAGATATTAAAATTTTCACTTTTGAAGACATCATTATAAAACATCAATTATTTTAAAAAATTCTTAACTTACTTTTTTTCACCAAAATTTCATTTTCCCAAAATATTTTTCAGCAATATTTACCAACTATTTTGTCCTCAATAGTAGTTGTCACCTAGAAGGGTTTAAGGGATACTAGCTTGGTACTGGTTTTACTTATAACTAACATTTGATTCTAGGAGATTCAAATGCTTGGATATCTGAAAAGATTTCTCTTGAAGAGTTTAAATTTTTATATTTTAAAATTGAAAATATTGCGAAGCGGAAAATAATATAGGCCTTTTCTTTGTGATTTAGTTATTAGTGTCGAAAAGATCTGTAGATTCATCGTGATCTTTGAGAGCAACACAGCACGTTAATATTTAATACTTTGAAAGCTTTACAATTTAAGAATACGTTTTGTAAAGTTTGAATACGGTTTATATTTTGTAAGCTCTCAACGATTTTCTCACGTTATAGGGTCAATTTTCTACCTAATTTTAAATTTTTGATAAAAAATAAAACGTAAAGCCGTAGTATTTTTAAAATAACGGGCATGTTCCTTTTTAAAATACTTTCCCGAAGTAATTTTGGTGAAAAAAAGTAAGATAAGAATTTTTTTAAAATAATTGATGTTTTATAATGATGTCTTCAAAAGTGAAAATTTTAATATCTGTTACTTCAGGCAGTTCATTTTCAAACCTTATCTTTTACACTTTCCAGTCTTTGTCTACAATGACAGTTTTTATTAATATCTGTCACTTCAGTCTTCATATTAATTAAAATTCTTTAGAAAATATGGGAGAAAAAGTCCTAGGGCGTTGCGCGTCCATCGGTAATCTAGCTTAAATACCAGCCGTCGGTAATACGGCTAAATTACTAGTCGTCGGTAATGCGACTAAATTACCAGTCGTCGGTAATGCGGCTAAATTACCAGTCGTCGGTAATGCGGCTAAATTACCAGTCGTCGGTAATGCAGCTAAATTACCAGTCGTCGGTAATGCGGCTAAATTACCAGTCGTCGGTAATCTAGCTTAATTACCGGTCGTCGGTAATCTAGCTTAATTACCGGTCGTCGGTAATCTAGCTTAATTACCGGTCGTCGGTAATCTAGCTTAATTACCGGTCGTCGGTAATCTAGCTTAATTACCAATCGTCGGTAATCTAGCTTAATTACCGGTCGTCGGTAATCTAGCTTAATTACCGGTCGTCGGTAATCTAGCTTAATTACCGGTCGTCGGTAATCTAGCTTAATTACCGGTCGTCGGTAATCTAGCTTAATTACCGGTCGTCGGTAATCTAGCTTAATTACCGGTCGTCGGTAATCTAGCTTAATTACCGGTCGTCGGTAATCTAGCTTAATTACCGGTCGTCGGTAATCTAGCTTAATTACCGGTCGTCGGTAATCTAGCTTAATTACCAATCGTCGGTAATCTAGCTTAATTACCGGTCGTCGGTAATCTAGCTTAATTACCGGTCGTCGGTAATCTAGCTTAATTACCGGTCGTCGGTAATCTAGCTTAATTACCGGTCGTCGGTAATCTAGCTTAATTACCGGTCGTCGGTAATCTAGCTTAATTACCGGTCGTCGGTAATCTAGCTTAATTACCGGTCGTCGGTAATCTAGCTTAATTACCGGTCGTCGGTAATCTAGCTTAATTACCGGTCGTCGGTAATCTAGCTTAATTACCGGTCGTCGGTAATCTAGCTTAATTACCGGTCGTCGGTAATCTAGCTTAATTACCAATCGTCGGTAATCTAGCTTAATTACCGGTCGTCGGTAATCTAGCTTAATTACCGGTCGTCGTTAATCTAGCTTAATTACCGGTCGTCGGTAATCTAGCTTAATTACCGGTCGTTGGTAATCTAGCTTAATTACCAATCGTCGTTAATCTAGCTTAATTACCGGTCGTCGGATCTCTAATTTTTTTTATTTTTATTGTGTTACAGATTATTGATATTTGTTCATAAGTCTGTCTTAATAATAAAGGAATTGGCGCACAAGGATTTAATTACCACCATAATTAAGATTGATAACGGGGTCCGATTTTACTTTTACAAATAATGTATTTTCTAGATGAAAGCTTTTGTAACTATTCCAGTAAATGCGATGAAAATTACAAAAAAAGTTAAAAAACTAAAATACTGAAACTTCACTTTTCTTGCCGAATCGGTCTAGTAATAATTCAATTGCGTATTTTATATACATGAGTTGTTATCAAAATGTGCAATTAAAGCTAATATTCAGAATCCACGCAATTGGTAATAACAACCCTCAAATATTTTTACTATAGGCAAATTCAGAAACTACAAACAGAGAAACCAAAACACAGGGACGACACCACCATTGGGGTATTCACCCTTTCACCAAGAAGCAACGCCAGAGGCAGTGTGAGTTGGTTAGCCTCCCGCGCGTATAGAGCACCGTCTGGCGTTGCTCCTTGGCGCGAGGAAGAATACCCCAATGTGTGTGGGTTTCTAGGTATGTAATTTCCCAATTTGTCTTTTTCTAGTTATGATGGTGTAAAAAATATTTATAAAAATAATAATCGCCGTTCTGTGTGATTTTACTTTTAATTCTCAACGATTAAATTAAAATAAATGCTATATCACATCGTGCCACGTTCGAGGTTGCTTTAGTAGTATTTCCTTTAATTTATTAATTATCAAACCTTTAACGCTAAGTTTGTTTTAATTAAATCGCGACGGCATGCTTGACATACTTGTCATTTTTGATAGCAAACCTATAGTGGCGTGGGCGAATCTGTATGTCTTTGACTTTTGGTCGCGACCACCTGTTTGTGATCGACATTCGCCTCCTACTGAGTCGGAGACTGTTATTTTCAATTGCGAGCCTCCCACTTTATCTCTTCACCATCGCAATCGGGTCAACCACCCTAGCGTTGCCCTTGGAATTCTTTGCTCCCTTAAACATTTAGTTATACCGTAAGTTCCTAAGATATGTTCCATAAGTTTGTCACTGGTTACTGAGTTGGTGAAACGTCATATATCCTCGTAAAGCGACGCCTGGTCAGGCGCTGTTAAAGGCTTAGTACAGACTAAATAGGAATATGGACTGCAAAACCGAACCGAGTGTAGTCAATTCTCGAGAACTAGCTCTCAGTAAGTCTCTAGTTTTACGAAGTATACTTATGGAACATATCTTATAAACTTATGGTTATACATCATATTCTTCCTCTCAACTCGAAACACGTCAATCATATTCCGTTCCCCCACATCAAACATCTCTCTCTCTCTCTCGCTAGCTCATCTTATATTAAATTTATCCTTTTGCTTACGTTTAATTTTCCATGAGCTCGCCTGACAAAACTTTCAAAAGAATCTGGCACCCTCGATTTGGGAATACGAAGTTATTGGGTGGGCTTTTCTGAGACACGGTAAATAATAAATGATCTTCAGTGATGTTTACCTTATAAATTTTTAAGATCGCATCTTGTCAATCTGTCACTTTTCCGACTTCCGGAGGCGTTTTGGAAACAAATTTTTTTACCATATTTTACATACATAATCAAAATGTATCTCTTTGAAAATGCCCGGTTTATGTCTTTACACTCTCAGCTGAAGGTCGCGTCAAAGACTAGGTATTGCCCTAAAATTGAAATTTTTAAGTAATAGTTATTTTGTGGGGGTAAAAACTAAAGGATTTGTGGCTCCTAGATGAGCCAATGCTTAAAAGCTACAACTTTGCGAAAACGATACGTAAAATTGAGTGCACTCAAAGCGTTTCTACACGTGACCCAGTGAAGTGTTTGTGTAACCCTACTTTAATAAGAAAAAATTATTTCAAAATAATTTCTTGCGCGTTTCCCGCGACTAGCGAAATTAAGTTCAAGTTATTAATAATTGCCTCTGCTGATTTTGCTTATTTTTGAAACGCAGTGTAGCGAAGTGAGAACAGCCGATTTGAAATTAGTCGCATTCATAAGTTAAGTTTGTTAGAGGTTACTGAGAGCTTGTAATGAAGTAACGTAGATGAAGCGTCAAAGATTCTCGTAAAGCGACGCCTGTTGAGGCGCTGTACAGACTAAATAAGAAGATGGACCGCAAAATCGAGTGTAGTAAATTCTCGCGTGGTTTTCGAACTAGATCTCAAGAAGTCTCTAGCATTACGAAGTATAGGAAGTGTCATACTTATGGAACATATCTTATAAACTTTGGTCGCATATATTGTGATTTTTGAGCCAAGACTTTTGAATAATAAAATAGCCGAATCCAAAATAACACAATCTTTGACACGTGTGAACAGTGTAATTAAAACGAGCAAGGTGACTTTACCGTCGTGAAGATTTTAGTCTAGTCTCTGAATATGCTTCATAAATCGCAGAAAAGCTGCCTTATTTATTATTTTTCATTATTGACTTTTTTTAGAATGCGCTTCCATCTTGCATGTGATTTAATTATTTGCATCGCGTCACGCAATAACTTTAAATATAATAGTTTAGATTTTCGTCTGGTAAGGGAAGCTTACATAACGGACGATAGGTTATCAAATTTCACTTCCTGCTATTGTAGGGATACACGAAGAACCTACTATACATAACTGGAATAATAACTTGTGCCATTGTTGAAATATTTTCTATTCCAAGTGGAAGAAGATTCCGCTATGAAAAGATTGGTCTCAAAGGAGCTCTGTTCAATCGTTGTTATTTTAGCTTTAAGCACGAAATGTTTTATATATTTAGTGGACATTTATTTTTATTTTAATTCAAAGCTTTAGAAGAACGATAGGATCTTTTATATGGGGGGATATCAATCCTCCTTGAACAGAAAGAAGTTAAAAGGAGATTCCACCCTGACATTCTATTATCCAAGAATCTCGTGTAAATATCCTTTTCCTTATACTGGTGCTCATTGGAATGAGAAAAGAAGGCTCCCAATTCTTAACCCCGCCTGCTTCCCCCTAAGACCTCCATTCAATTCAGGTCTCCGAGAGACATTGTTATAGTGTAGCGTATACCGTTTACTGAAAGCGTCTTAAAGAAACTGAATTGGAACGTTCAAGCTTTAAAGCTAAACTCTGCCTCCCATCTGACCATGAAATAACTCTCACCCATAACACGAGTGTAACACTACTGCATCAGCCAGTCACAGTGTCAGCGCGGTAATAAACGTTACAGGGAAGCTATTATATAACCCTTAACGCTTGTGCTACAATACAAGAATCGTCTCTTATTGACAGCAGCATATCGTTATACACTGTGGAACATACCATCTTTAAATTTTACTGTTCTCTCAACGAAAATAAAATTGGTATGATAAGTGTTAGCTCCGCAACCCTGTATTTAAAAATGCATCCTAGTCACGAGACCGGGAAGAGGCGTGGTTAATTGAAACTTTGTTTTATTTCGATAACTAACAATTCAGGGAATTGGTGCTGCAATCTCGCAAAAAGAAGGACCCAATCCATTCGGAATATTTGGATCTTGGCGTCACGTGGTTTCCGTGACGTAATTCAAAATTTTTTTACCCATTTCCCGCACCCTTTGGAGTGTTCCTCTGTTCCACACTTTATATTGTGATTGCGGGATTGATTATTGTAATTATTTTGAAATCATTGTTTCCACTTATTTTCCTGTGAACATGTCATTGCATTTCCCCTAGAGCATCTCTAAAAATGTCTACGTTCTCGTAGAGTTTGCCATTACTGGTCGCTTTTATAGCCATAACGTGTTGATGATAGGACCAACGAGAGCTTAGTCTTGCTTTAAATAAAAAATAAAGGATGAGCGTCGTCGAATGATCTAGAGTGGAATTTCTGTTTTCTTTTCACCCTAGGCTTATAAATTCATTCCGAAATGAGGGTACAGTTACATTAAAGCTATATCCATGTTGAATATTTAGAAAACGGCCGTTACAGTCTTTGTTGCATTTTCTTCATGGATTGAACTGTTGGATGTCTTTCCGCGCAAGACATTAAGGCGCGATCCAGAGTAAACACTCCATGACCACCCATGCTGTAAAAATACTCCATCATGACCCTTTGAATGATGGGGGGAAGCTATATGCCAATGCCAAACGGTATATACAAACTTTGTTCTGGAATAACTTCCTAAAGCCCGTGATGTTTGACCCTGAGAGACGGTATTGAAAATCTTGGCCAATTTAACTAGGCCATGCTATGCAATATTTATTGTGTTAGATGACTTTTTTTTTAATCAACTGTGATGGTTTAACTTATTGACTGTCATGTGTCGCAGTTTCGATTGTATTCTAGTGTTGGTCGAATATACATTTTTAAATGGAAGGAAAGCTTGAAATGTGAAGGTCATCAACCTTTGTGCTTTTTTTTCATTCTAAAAAACAAGCTGACTTTATCAGATTTTGAATATAATTGTAAAAGACTGATATTTTCAGAACGTTATTGAAATAAAAGAGTTTACTGCAATTTCATTGTAGTCTAAAAATATACTTGAATTTTCATATTGATAAAAAATATGCTTTTTAAGCTCATCGTAAACTACAATTATGCGGTTCATTACGAACTCCTAACAACACCATTGTACATACCAAATTGCCAGTTTTTCTCACTTATAGCCTTTATCACCCTTAAAAATCATGTCGGTTCAGTACAGTTGTGCAGTGAAAGGTCTGTTTATTTACTCAGGATATACCCTAAAAGTATAATAAGACCAAACTTTTCGGAAGTAACAAAAGTAAACTTCTGTTGGAGGTTTTCAGAAATAAAGTAACGCATGGTAGCCTTGTCGCACCTTGAAAGCCAACAGATGAGGACGAATGAAATTCAGTAAAACTGTTTGATCAGGCGCAACTATAATAATATCGTATATACCTAAAGGAGGAATATATTAGAAGTTTCTGTACTGGTTCTTTGCAAATCGTTCATAATCGATATGTTGTATTTCCTAAATATTTTTTATCAGACGTACACCATCCAATCTCTTTGAAATAAAAGTATACAAAAATATTTTTAGTTAAAAAAATATATATTTTAAATTAAGTCCTTAAATTTTCCTGAAATTTAAGGTGTCATTCGACCGTATCGGGACTATGTGGATTATTGCGTGACTTAAACCTTCCCTTTATTGTTCATGTAGAGGAATTTTGACATCCAACCTCGTTTATATGTAAACAGCTTTCCAAATACTTTTAGCGGGATTTAAAAGTAAACACTGAGAGCTTGGCGCTGTCGTGGATACGTTGCTAGAAAAACGGAAAACTATCCTCGCCCGTAGGCTCGCAGTCAAAATAGTATGATCGGTCCCGCTACTAGGACGACTGATTTGAATAAGCTTTTGTGTGCCAACAGTTTTTCGTGCACCTACTATATTTTTTATGGCCTATTAACGCTAGTTTTTATTTTTTTGGCCCGTGTACCGAAGTTTGTGTTTCTTATCTCCATGTTTTACGGTTATTAACCCATTTATGTTGCTATTTGGAAGTTAGAACAAAGCTTTATTATCTGTTCACAGTTTTCGTCTATGTTTTACTTCGCGCGTTTTTTAATGAAATCAATTTCCATTTAAATAAAGAATTATTATGCTAAGTTATGCAATTTTTTCATTGTTAATACTGATGACAATGTTTTTTAATGTTTCTAGTAGACGTTTGAAATGAAACCATGAAGAACGACGGTACCACAGTGCGCAGAAGTACATTATAACTTATCACCTCTTACGATACAATGACTGCTTCGGAAGACGGGGCGATTCAAGGACAAATACCGCGTGGTGAAAGTACTACTACAGTAGGCAGTCTTAGTAACAACAGCATACACGGATCCAGAAGCCAAGAACCTCTTGTGGCCTGCAACGGCAATGGCTGGAATGTTGGTAACGATAAAAGTAAAGAAAAAAGTTCCACCGAAGTCCGAGCGCCTAGTAACATTACGAAAAGAACTGACCGACGCGTTACTGGTACAATACCAGAAGAACCTGACGATAGCGGTGGAAAATGTGGTTGGTGGTGTTTTAAACCGGACATCTTACAAAGGTTTAGGTCGCCCCAGTGGGTATTGTTCTTTTTGTGCTGGGCAGGAGCCCTACAAGGACTTATCGTGAACGGTTTTGTCAACGTAGTGATCACTACCATCGAGAAACGATATAATTTTCGGAGCACGGAGTCGGGGCTTATAGCAGGCGGGTACGACATCGCCTCCTTTCTGTGCCTTATTCCCGTCAGTTACTTCGGAGCATCGCGACGGAAGCCCTTGTTTATCGGTTGCGGTGTTCTCATACTAGCCCTGGGTTCTTTCGTATTTTCTTTGCCACACTTTATCGCGGGACCAACGCAGTACAGCAAGGAAGAAGAGATGATATGCGGGAGGGACTCGGACTCCAGTTGCTCTGTGGACGAGAACGTAATGTCCTTAAACAAGTACAAATACGTCTTCCTTCTAGGACAGCTTTTGCACGGTGTCGGGGCTTCCCCGTTTTATACGCTGGGATGTACTTATTTAGATGAGAATGTGTCCACTAAAATGTCGTCGGTATATATAGGTAAAACATTTTGATTTCGCTTAATCATCATAGACTGGACCTTGCTAATATTTATAATTATTCAGGTATTTATTACACCATGGCCGTTTTTGGGCCCGCAGTGGGATATATATTAGGAGGACAATTCCTCAAGATATACACCGATATTGGCGTTGATACGGATGCGTAAGTCACTGCTACCTTATTTATAACTCGGTGAAGTTCTTAAATTGATTTCCCATTTTAGTTTAGGGTTAACTTCCGCTAGTAGCGTCTGGATTGGTGCTTGGTGGATTGGGTTCATCATGGCAGCTGGAATTGGTGTCCTCGTGGCAATTCCACTAACCGGCTTTCCTAAAGTTTTACCGGGAGCCCTGAAAATTCAAGCAGAGAAGGTTTCCGAGATGCATTCGAAGCTTAAAGACAGTGAAGCCGCCCAGTCTGGTTTCGGGACCAAACTCTCCGACTTACCAGCTTCCTTCAAGTACCTCATGTGCAATCCTACATTCTTGTTTCTCAGTTTAGCAGGTGCCAGTGAAGGTGACTTGCATTTTCTATTGTTATGCATGACGAGTTGTTGAGACCTATTTAAATGACATCCAACTCTTTCAGGAATGCTGGTATCTGGTTTGGCAACATTCATGCCAAAAATAATCGAGTCGCAATTTAGTATCGCCGCTAGCATGGCCGCCCTATTAGTTGGTAAGAAAATTGTAAATAGTCTTTTCGTAGCTATGTTTTTGGCTTGCCTTAGGAAACCTAGGAAATCTTTTTGAATGGTTTTGAGGCGAAATATTAGTAAAACCTAATATTATTCAATTTTAAGGGTTAGTGACAGTTCCTGGTGCTGGCGGAGGAACCTTCATGGGAGGTTATTTAGTCAAACGCTTGCAGTTACGGTGTTCGGGCATAATTAAAATGTGCATAATTTATTCCGCCATTTGCTTGTGTTTCGGGCTGGTCTTCATCATATATTGTCCAAATACTTTCTTCTTTGGATTAAACTACAAGCCGGAGAACCAGTAAGTTACTACTACCTTGATTCAGAAATATCATATTTAAAATTACTTGCCTTTCTTCCAGTTCCTTTAACAACGATACCATTGATTTCCTCACCGAATGTAACTCTGATTGCAATTGTTCCCGTATCCACTACGATCCTATTTGTGGTACTGACAATGTCCTTTATTACTCCCCATGCTTTGCCGGGTGCCAGACTATGTACTCAACCGAAGGATCTAAAGTTAGTGTTGATAATTCGGATTCATGAATCTTTATTTTAACCGGTTATTTCATTCCGAAGGTATATGAGGGCTGCAACTGCATCAATTCTCCAGGCGAAAACTTCACCATTCCTGGTTCAAATACGACTGTTGTAATCCAAGCAAAGCGGGAAAAGTGTGTCAACAATTGCGCGTACTTGCCAGCTTTTTTGATTCTACTTTTCCTGTGTATGTTGTTCACCTTCCTCGTCAGCATGCCGTCGTTATCCGCCACCTTACGATGTGTCGCGGATAGTCAGAAGTCTTTCGCTTTGGGCATCCAGTGGATTACTGTTCGTCTCTTAGGTAATCCTAAAATAAAATAGTTTAAAATGATATGATCAAGAATAGTTTCGTGAATGATAATGGTATAGGTTAAGAAGGGCTATTTTGGCTTAATTATTCTAAAGTACGTGGAAGATTGGGAATTCACGTTAATCCTGACAACTGGCCAAGTTCAAAAGCCAACTAACCTCCACGCTACTATATTCTTAAAAGACTTGGCCAAGTATTATTGTTTTGAGAAGAACATTGTTACAGTTCCGTATCTAAATTGTCGATACCAGCAACCTTTGATTAATTTTGTTCCAAATTTAGGATTTATTTTAATTAAGATTAAAAAAATGGTAAATTGCATTTTAAGACCCACTTTTAGTCTAGCTCGACCGAAAATTTAAGGGTAATTTGAAGCCTCCACAACGTCAAATTAACGCATATGTTTAATGAAACTATTAAACCGGAACTTAATAATCCTTTGCGATTGTATTTTTAAGAAGTTTGCACGATTTTATATTGTGATATTTCTGTATGTCCAAAGTCTTATACTTACGATTTTTGAATTCGATTCTTAGGAACGATACCGGCTCCAATTATTTTCGGTCGCCTGATTGACTTAAGTTGTATGGAGTGGCAAAAGTCTTGCGACAATAGTGGTGCCTGCATTTTCTATGACAACGAGATCATGAATCGCAACACGCTGATCATAGCTTGCATTTTGAAGTCCCTCTCAACAATCTTCTTCTTTTGCGCTTGGTTCATGTACAAGCCACCGGAATCAAACCAGGAGGATGGAGAAAGTCCATTAGATGACGTAAACAATACATCCAACGCCAATCATACAGCTGCCGTCCAAGATCACGCTGTAAAATCATCCAATAAACAGAATGATTGTGAAGTCCAGGAAATAAACTCCACTGATAGTAAAGAAGAGGCACCTCACAGGTTCAAAGTTCAAGCCTCTAATGGTATTGCTAATGGAGCAGTCTAACGCGAATAATATCATCAAAATTCGCTGCTATTTTTACAAATAACCATGGACCAATCACGATGATAATTCTCCAGAAATTATCCTCACGAAATCTTTTGGAGTAGATTTTATAATGAATAGAGATATAGCGATCCCCATGTTTTGTAATAAATATTCTTAAAAAAATGTTATTTGTGCTGTGATATGATGAACTGAATGTTATGTTAGACTCGTAGACTGAATGATCATGATTGTATAAAAACCCACCAAATGAATTTTCAATTTTTTTTCTTTAGTCCACGGGAACTTGTCGAAGACAAATCCTTTTCATAACGATTTTTTTGTATATTGACAATTATGAGGATAATAAAAATTTTGTACACACATAACGAAATTAATTAAAAGTTGGTTTATTGCTTTAGAAAGATAATCATACGATGATGGTATTAGTTTGACCATAGTAGTAGTGCCATAGTACTGCTTTCGTCAATTTTATATGTCAAAGAACCTATTACCTTTATTTCAGTAAAGAACTTTTTTTGAAGTTAGTGTCGGGATTTGAGTACGGCATGTCTCCATTTGCGTTTTCTTTATCTCGAGTTTTTCCCCTTAAACGAAGACAGTATCGAGATGGAACGTAAAACACTTCTTCGGTAACATAAGTATATGGTATAAGTCGACATAGGTACATTAAATTGTGGTTAAGCATTGAATTGATTTGTGGTGGTAAGGTTAAGCATTGTGAATGTAAAAGTTCTTGAATAAATACCGCGCATAGTTCGCGATTCTTAAAAAGGTTGGCCAAACGTGAGAATAAGCTTGGCGCGTGCCAACGCTAATCCTCAAAGGTAATGTAATAACAGCACACAACTTAGGGAACGTTATCCGTTATTAGTCTATCAATTTACAACGTCAAAACATTAGCATCATGAGCTAATTGACACTCTTTTTGACTTTTATAGATTCAAAATGTTTTATACTGAACATTACAGTATCACTTTTAGGCTTTGCGTGCGCTCGATAAGCTTCGAAAGCTCGATAAGCAACATTTGAAAGGCTCGGCAACTTTTCGAGCCTCGGGAAAGACCTCGAGACCAATTCTTAAGATTATCGAGCTTAAATATGTGGGCGGTGAGATCCTAGATTAGGTTAAAGGTCAGATATTACCATCTAACACAATCTGCTGAATGTTGAGACGCTTCAAAAGCTAGCGAAATAGCAAATTATTATGATTTTTTATGGTATTTGTATCCTTCTTCTAAGCAGTGGCGTCGCTAGGCCTTTTTTGGGGGGGCTATAGCCCCCCCCAAATTCCAAACTTAGCCCCCCAAAAATATCCTTAAACCCTACCAAAAAATTGCTTTTAGCATCCTAAAATTCTGTAGCAATATATAAAAAATTATAATGATAGATTCGTTAATTTTCATCTCTGCAGAGATGAATTTCAATATCAAACAGTACAATTTTGAAGAAAAGAACAGACGGAGACAAGTAAAATGTTTCACGTTCTTTCAAAGGGAGTCCCAATAGTGTGGACTAAAAGCTAACCTAAACTAAAAATAAACTTAAGACGACTGAAAATCCTTCATAATCGGTTCCGCAGTTTTTATCAATAAAAGGTTGTATATCTTTAAAATACGAATAACTTCACGTTGACACAAAATTACGTAGTTTTAACGGTCTACACATTATCCAATGAACCCATTATGCATTTTTTTTATTAAATTCTTATAATAACTAGTCTGCCCAGATTTAGCCCCCCCAAATTTCAAACCCTAGCGACGCTACTGCTTCTAAGCCCACATTTGATTTACTTTTAAAGTGGTTATAAGTTTATACTTATTTTTGGTAAAAAATAATTAAAACTAATTCTTGAAGTTTTAGTTTTACTTTTGGGTATAGAGCTATTTCAGTGGGGGAAAAATTTCGTCTGCTACGAAAATTGGGCCTGCCTTTGAGTGTAGAGGGCGGCCATTTTGTGAGGGTTTCTCTATGGGCAAATAGCATTGGTGACGTAGCCATTACCCCCTCTGAAATAGCTCTATAGAAAAATACGCTTGGTTTGTTTTATTAATGCGATTATCAGTAAACATAAGTAATTGTTAAATTAAAATTAAATAAGTTTAATTATAGTCAAATAAAAAGTCAATCTGTTATATTTACGAATTAAAAAGGTTTTTCCTTACTAAGGACAATAATTGAAATTATACATCCATAGCATTGCAAATTAAGAGCTCAAATTGTACTCGTTAAGGCTCGCCACCGAAACTGGAGGTTCGATAAAAGATAAAGAAAGCAGATTTTCAACATGCAGCTTAAGGCTCGAAGCTCGATTACCGAAAAAAAAGGCTCAAGGCTCGGCTCGGACCCAAAAAAACAAGGCTCGCACAACCCTAATGACTTCACAAAATTATTGGTATTTCACGAGATTTGATTTGAATGCCTTAGCTATTAATAAAAAAATTGTCAACACGCACAAGGCTAGGCCTCTTTTTTTTCAACCAGCACAAAAATTGGACAAAATAGAGTTAACATAATAACGTTTTAAACTTACATTGTACAGCGAAAAACGTTTGCCATACTTAAAAAATTAATTAAAATAACATACTTTAAAAACTTAATTGTTTTTGATGAAACTTGGAAAAGGTACACCCTGATAATTTTAAAGTATTCCGAAACATAACGTCGCTATAGTTTATAAGTTGGACAATTGTCCATTTACTTTATTACCTATTGTGTATGCTGCTATTGTTCAACCCACAGAATATCACACGATAAAAGAAGGAACATTTCATTCAAAAGGGACAAGAATTTTCTACAATATTCTCCATGAGATATGCATTTCTTGGATCATGAGATAACGCTTAATCTTACCACGCGCTGTTTTTGGCGATCATTTCCGTCCCATTAGAGATACAAATTCTATGACGAAAAAAAATATTTCGTACCTTATTATTTTCAAATTCAAATTCAAACGATAATCCACTAGCGATATTACCCTTATCGACAGAGAAATTGCGTATATATGCATACTCTAGCATGTTTTGAATTCACACTTTGTACGAGTTTTTATTAAGAACCTCCATCTCTTTGAAACCCAAATTAATTCAATTGAAAAGATTGTCTTGTTATTGACGCCTAAAATGGCCTTAGCATATTTTGTTCTTGGTTTAATTTTTAGCGCGACCATCTCGATAGCATACGAAAACGATGAAGACGCCTACAAATTTATGAAAGAAGTTTGTGGTAAGCGAATACTTTCTTAATTCCTAAACGCGGTGATTTCATCTGTTATTTTCAATTAGACGCCACTCAGGACGGAAAGCACCAGGATGATCCGTGCGTTAAACAACTCGAGAAACTGATTTTGGAAAACAACTATATGCAATGGATGGTAACAGTTTCTATATTGTAAAAATGTCTCCCTAATTTTGGGGGAGGGAAGTTTGATTCTGAAGTGGCGTAAATCGGGAGAACATCTGTAGTTATTTAAGAATCCCATCATGCTTTTCTGGTTGGGAACCAGTGTGTAGCTACCTTTTGGCGGAAGTTTTGTTATAGCGAAGGCGAGTGAAAATAGAAGTTCTTGTTGATATATATAAGGTGGTACCTAAAGCTCATTGCCATCCAAAAACCGGGGGTACTATGGGCAGGGCCGGAAATAACCACAGGATTTTGTCGAATAAAATTTTAAAATGTCCCATAAGGGGATCATTGGATATTTTGGCCTATAAATTTTCCGAAGTTTTGATAGCTTGACTATGAAGATGCTACACTATTTTTGCACATTCCAGTGGACAATGTCCAATACATTTTCTAGTCAAATCACTGGACACATGACCTAATAAGAATTTTTTGTTATTTCCGGCCCTGACTATGGGTAGCTTTAACGGCAATGCTTTAAAGGGCCTCTCGTGTTGCCGCTATAGAATCAAACTCTGCTCTTCTAAGCTATAATGGACACTCGAACTTTCGAACCTTCGTGTCCTCACAAATACAATGATATTTATAAGCCCAATTTATACGTAACAGACATTCGAGAAGTTAGCCAACTTATGTACCAATCGTCTGTATTCTGACGGAACCAAATTTCAGAGGATCTGTGCTTATGTTAGACAAGGAGGTGACGGAGGTTACAAAGATTGGGCAAGTATCGATGAATATATATATTATTTTAAATATCTGATGATAATAATTATTTTTTAACAAATAGATATACATGGAGAAAGTATCTTGCGTCCTTGGATTTGGCGCCACCGTTGGCATGATAGATCCTGAAGTGACTGGATCATTCAGACATGCTTTTCAAGTAATAAACGTTCTTTCATCATTTCATAGCTTAAGTCGCTGAAATTTAAGTGAATTTTAAAATACTATCGATTAGTCTCATTTAGCCATAAATAAAATCATTATCTAAAAACGATCAAGTGTTTTGGTAACTGTAGGAATTACCTTTGACCAATGACTTTCAATGTTAACACGAAAAGACGTTAAACTTATAAATAGTTTATTTAGATTCAGAGTTTATTTGAAATGGGAACAGAGCGTAATTTCCCTAGTTCTTATTAAATTATTTTTAATTCTTGAAAATATTTTTTTTCAGGAATGTCGTAAGTTTTCTGAACGTAATGTGTAGTATTATACATAAGTGTATTATACATATGTGTATTATACATAGTAATGGTAATAATAATATAAAATAAAATAAAATGCATTTAATTCATTGTGTTTATTTGTATTGAGATTAGAACTAGTTTTAAGCATACTAAAATGTAAATAAAACTGCATAAAACTTGGCTTACGTGGTGCCCCTGATGATTTTACGGTTTAGCAGTTCCAAAACAAATTTTTACACGTTAATGTTTTTGTTAGGATTCTTCTAATGTCGTGAAAGAGATGAAATTGTCTTGAATAATCTTGTTATAATAACGTTTGATTTAACGATGTTGGTTAGTAAGACAAATGAGGTTCTAAATTTTAATTGAAGTGGATACTTAAATCTTGACGTGGAAATTTGCTCCTGACAGATCTACCCACAATACAATTTTGCACAAGGTGTATTCTTGTAATAAGGGGTTAAAATTTCTGTCTTTATACTTCCATTATTAAAGCACAATTGAAATTAGCTTCTTTATGTCATATATCTTACATACAAGTTATTGTATCTCGTAACAGTGAACGTAATCTACCTAACGGTGCCTCCAACGAAGTCGCTCGCGTTTTGGGTCAAGATAAATAAATTCTCGTCACCGATGAAGAATTTATGGGTTTGAAATACCTCGAATGTACTAAAAGATTTTGAGGTTGAAAAGGTAGTTTAATATATATGAATAATCTAGGAATCTAAAAGAATTTTTCGTTCTGTACCATTCATTATAAGAAAACGATTTAACCATATGTATAATGTGTAAGTCTTTTAATTCAAGCATAAGCAGCTTGCAACTCATAAGTGTGAAACTTATCAATGTTCTTACATGCTCCAATAAGGTCTTTAAAATCCAGCAAATGACCTCGTCTCTCTTGAAGAGACAGATTCCTAATAAAGTCGACCCTGATAGCTTAGCCATCGGGAAAAAGTTCTGGTAGACACCTTTACGTATATACCCCATTCTCGGCTGGACCCAGATACTGCATTAGTATATTTTGAAAACAAAATTATCTTTTGAGGAAACTAAAATTGTTTTCATGTTTAGGTAAAACATTTGGTTTTAACAAAAAAAAAAAACAATTATGGTTCATTTGAATCGCAAATTCACTTGGAAATAATTGGATCTTTTAGATAAAGTGACCTTTTGCTTGCAATATGGTGTAGAGGCCAATATCTGAACACTCAATTAAACTTATCAAACGGGATTAATTTAATAACTAGATAACAATAATTTAAATATCCTTTGCACTAGAAGTTTAATTAAAAATTAAGCCTTGGATATTTGTTGAAAACACTTACATGATCATTTGCTTTGTTTCTAGGCTCTATTACTACCACTTTGCATAGTCTACCTATTGGACAATTGTTCATTTACTTTATTACCTATTGTGTATGCTGCTATTGTTCAAGCCACAGAATATCACACGATAAGAGAAGGAACATTTCATTCAAAAGCGACAAGAATTTTCTACAATAGTCTCCATGAGATATATATTTTTTGGATCATGAGATAAGGCTTAATCTTACCGCGCGTTGTTTTAAGCGATCATTCCCGTCCCATTAGAGATATTAATTCTATGACGAAAATATTTCGTACCTTATTACTTTCAAATTCAAACGATAATCGACCAGCGATATTACCCTTAACGACAGAGAAATTGCGTATATATTCATACTTTGGCATGTTTTGAATTCACACTTTGTGCGAGTTCTCATCAAGAACATTCTCCTCTTTGCAACCCAAATTAATTCAATAGAAAAGATTTTCTGATTTTTGACGCCTAAAATGGCCTTAGCATATTTTGTTCTCAGCTTAATTTTTATCGCGACCATCTCGATAGCATTCCAAAACGATGAATACAGTAAAGACGCCTACAAATTTATGAAAGAAGTCTGTGGTAAGCAAATACTTTCTTAATTCCTAAACGCGTTGATTTCATCTCCTATTTTCATTTAGACGCCACTCAGGACGGAAAGAACCAGGATGGTCCGTGCGTCAAACAACTCGAGAAACTGATTTTGGAAAACAACCATAAGATGAGTGCGAGAGCGACTGCCGAAAACGACGAAGCAAACGAAAATAGTGATAGATTCAACAGTTGGAATTCTCGAACCAAAAGGGTCACAATATACGAGGTTTAAAAATTACAATCATATTTATCAGTCTCTAAAGTTTAACTTGTAATGGAGACTTCGAGAGGTTTTTTAGAAAGTATCCAATGGATGGTGAAAGTTTCTATATTGCAAAAATGTCTCCTAATCTTGGGGGAGGGAAGTTTGATTCTGAAGTGGCGTAGATTGGGAGAACGTCTGTAAATATTAATAAAAACTGTCTTTGTAGACAAAGACGGAAAAAGTAAGAGATAAGTGTAGAAAATAAATTGCCTGAAGTACAGATATTCAATTTTCACTTTGAACACATGATTATAAAACATCAATTATTTGAAAAAATTCTTATCTTAGTTTTTTTCACCAAAATTACTTTAGTAAAAATATTTCAACATGACACATATATCATTTTAAAATAATACGCGTTTTCCATTTATTTTCTCTCAAGTATTTACAATTTGGTTGAGCCCTATAAGGGGAATAAAATGGACTGAAAAATGTTAATAGCTGATAAATAAAAAACCGTATCAATTTTCTACACTTATCTCTTACTTTTTCCGTTTTGTCTACAAAGACAGTTTTTATTAATATCTGTTACTTCAGTCTTAATATTAATTAAAATAGTTTAGAAACCTTAGGAGAGAAAAGGTTTTAGGGCGTTGCACTTTTATTAGTTAAAGCTTTTCAACTAGCCAACCACATAACTTCAATCCTGACTGCTTGACTTGATAATCAACGTCCAGTCAACCTCAAATTGCTTTCCCGTCATTTTCACAAGCACATCACAGAGCAAGCGGTAGTTATACCACAAAAAGATTAAGTAGGCCTGTGCACAAAAAGATTCCATAGATCTGAGCACCATCAAATGTCTTAGAATTGAGCACCAGCACAAGTGATATGCTTATCGGTAATCAAGCTTAATTACGAGCCATCGGTAATCTAGCTTAATTACGAGCCATCGGTAATCTTGCTTAATTACGAGCCATCGGTAATCTAGCTTAATTACCTGCCATCGGTGATCAAGCTTAATTATCTGTCATCGGTGATCAAGCTTAATTACCGGCCATCGGTAATCAAGCTTAATTACCTGTCATCGGTAATCTAGCTTAATTACCTGTCATCGGTAATCTAACTTAATTACCGGCCATCGGTAATCTAGCTTAATTACCTGTCATCGGTAATCTAGCTTAATTACCTGTCATCGGTAATCTAACTTAATTACCGGCCATCGGTAATCTAGCTTAATTACCTGTCATCGGTAATCTAACTTAATTACCGGCCATCGGTAATCTAGCTTAATTACCGGCCATCGGTAATCTAGCTTAATTACCGGCCATCGGTAATCTAGCTTAATTACCGGCCATCGGTAATCTAGCTTAATTACCGGCCATCGGTAATCTAACTTAATTACCTGCCATCGGTAATCTAGCTTAATTACCTGCCATCGGTAATCTAGCTTAATTACCTGTCATCGGTAATCTAGCTTAATTACCTGTCATCGGTAATCTAGCTTAATTACCTGTCATCGGTAATCTAACTTAATTACCGGCCATCGGTAATCTAGCTTAATTACCTGTCATCGGTAATCTAGCTTAATTACCTGTCATCGGTAATCTAACTTAATTACCGGCCATCGGTAATCTAGCTTAATTAACTGTCATCGGTAATCTAACTTAATTACCGGCCATCGGTAATCTAGCTTAATTACCGGCCATCGGTAATCTAGCTTAATTACCGGCCATCGGTAATCTAGCTTAATTACTGGCCATCGGTAATCTAGCTTAATTACCTGTCATCGGTAATCTAGCTTAATTACCTGTCATCGGTAATCTAACTTAATTACCGGCCATCGGTAATCAAGCTTAATTACCTGTCATCGGTAATCTAGCTTAATTACCTGTCATCGGTAATCTAACTTAATTACCGGCCATCGGTAATCTAGCTTAATTACCTGTCATCGGTAATCTAACTTAATTACCGGCCATCGGTAATCTAGCTTAATTACCGGCCATCGGTAATCTAGCTTAATTACCGGCCATCGGTAATCTAGCTTAATTACCGGCCATCGGTAATCTAACTTAATTACCTGCCATCGGTAATCTAGCTTAATTACCTGCCATCGGTAATCTAGCTTAATTACCTGTCATCGGTAATCTAGCTTAATTACCTGTCATCGGTAATCTAGCTTAATTACCTGTCATCGGTAATCTAACTTAATTACCGGCCATCGGTAATCTAGCTTAATTACCTGTCATCGGTAATCTAGCTTAATTACCTGTCATCGGTAATCTAACTTAATTACCGGCCATCGGTAATCTAGCTTAATTAACTGTCATCGGTAATCTAACTTAATTACCGGCCATCGGTAATCTAGCTTAATTACCGGCCATCGGTAATCTAGCTTAATTACCGGCCATCGGTAATCTAGCTTAATTACTGGCCATCGGTAATCTAGCTTAATTACCTGTCATCGGTAATCTAGCTTAATTACCTGTCATCGGTAATCTAGCTTAATTACCTGTCATCGGTAATCTAACTTAATTACCGGCTATCGGTAATCTACCTTAAATACCGGCCATCGGTAATCTAGCTTAATTACCTGTCATCGGTAATCTAGCTTAATTACCTGTCATCGGTAATCTAACTTAATTACCGGCCATCGGTAATCTAGCTTAATTAACTGTCATCGGTAATCTAACTTAATTACCGGCCATCGGTAATCTAGCTTAATTACCGGCCATCGGTAATCTAGCTTAATTACCGGCCATCGGTAATCTAGCTTAATTACTGGCCATCGGTAATCTAGCTTAATTACCTGTCATCGGTAATCTAGCTTAATTACCTGTCATCGGTAATCTAGCTTAATTACCTGTCATCGGTAATCTAGCTTAATTACCTGTCATCGGTAATCTAACTTAATTACCGGCCATCGGTAATCTAGCTTAATTACCTGCCATCGGTAATCTAGCTTAATTACCTGCTATTGGTAATCTAGCTTAATTACCTGTAATCGTTAATCTGGCTTAATTACGGACCATCGGTAATCTAGCTTAATTACGAACCATCGGTAATCTAGCTTAATTACGAGCCATCGGTAATCTAGCTTAATTACCTGTCATCGGTAATCTAGCTTAATTACCAGTCATTGGTAATCTAGCTTAATTACCTGTCATCGGTAATCTAGCTTAATTACCGGCCATCGGTAATCTAGCTTAATTACCTGCTATCGGTAATCTAGCTTAATTATCTTTCATCGGTAATCTAGCTTAATTACCTTTCATCGGTAATCTAGCTTAATTACACTTCATCGGTATTCTAGCTTAATTACCTGTCATCGGTGTTCTAGCTTAATTACCTGTCATCGCTAATCAAGCTTAATTACCTGTCATCGGTAATCTAGCTTAATTATGGGCCATCGGTAATCTAGCTTAATTACGGGCCATCGGTAATCTAGCTCAATTACGGGCCATCGGTAATCTAGCTCAATTACGGGCCATCGGTAATCTAGCTCTAGTTCTGTGGAACTTTTTCGAAAGAATTAATGCAATGCAATAAAAACTACATCCAATCAAAAAACCCTCCTTATACATTAAGAGCAGTATGAAGTCTTATCTAAGAGAGCTATCGCTCTGCCGGAATTGTAGTTCTGTGGAACTTTTTCGAAAGAATTAATGCAATGCAATAAAAACTAGGCTACATCCAATCAAAAAACCCTCCTTATACATTAAGAGCAGTATGAAGTCTTATCTAAGAGAGCTATCGCTCTCCTAGAATTTAAAAATCCCATAATGCTTTTTCTGGTTGGGGATCAGTGTGCAGCCACCTCTCGGCGGAAATAATGTTATAGCGAACGCGAGTGAAAATTGAAGTTTTTGTTGCTATACTAGGTGGTATGCACTTCAAACTTATTTCCATCCAAAAACCGGGGTACTATGGGTGTGCATTTATGGCCATGCGTGGAAAGGGCCTCTCGTGTTACCGCTATAGAATCAAACTCTGCTCTTCGAAGCCCTAATGGACACTTGAACTCTAGAACATTCTTGTCCTCACAAATACAATGATATTTATGAGCCCTATTTTTACGTAACAGACATTTGAAAATTTAGCCAACACATGTACCAGGGATATGTCTTCTAACGGAAAAACCAAATTTCAGAGGATCTGTCTTTATGTTAGGCAAGGAGGTGACGAAGGTTACACCGATTGGGTAAGTAACAATGTATGTTTTTTTTAAATATCTGAAGAAAATTATTTTTTAACAAATAGATATACATGGAGAAAGTATCTTGCGTCCTTGGATATGACTTCAACGTTGACATGATAGATCCTGAAGTGACTGGATCATTCAGACATGCTTTTCAAGTAATAAACGTTCTTTCGTTATTTTATAGCTTAAGGCTCTGGAATATTAGTGAATTTCAACATAATATTGAGTATATGTGGGAAGCCCTCACATGAGCGGTTCCCGTATGAGCGGGTTTCATAATAGCGGTCCTCATAACAGCGGTTCCCTATATAGTGGATTTCCGGAATGGCAGTTTACCCTTTACAGCAGTTACCGATAAAGCGGTTCTCGTAACCGCGGCGTATCGTAACAGCAGTTCTCTGAAGATCAGAAAAACAGGGATGCGAAAAACGGTAGTTATTTATTATATGAACTCAAATAGAACCAGGTCAGATATGGATAATTAGGTTAGGTTAAAGTTGATTATTTAAACTCAATAGTATTAGGTCAGGTCAAGTTGGGTATGGGTTGGGTTTTTTCGGTTTGGTTAGAGTTAGATTTTGGAAATAATATGACAATGTTTTGCCTTTTCCAAAATATTGTTGTTTATCTTCAATGGCGTTCCAATTAATAATTTTGCCTTTTCCTCAAAATTGCTGTTCACATTTATTTACTTATAAAATAAGCTTTATCGAATAATTTTTCTATCCTGGTATGAGAATTGTAAATGCTATAGCGGTTGTTTAAAATTTAAATTATCAGTCGCGTAGCGGACTCAACGGCGGTATATACATGAAATTTCTAACTTTTGGAAAGTTTATTTTACCAACTTGCAGGGGGTTTAAAATGTTTTAAACATGCATTTATGTTTTCTTTTCTTATAAACATACATATCGATTTAAACCGTGCATTGGGGTATTTTGTCGTAAACACATTTTGGGGAATTTATCCTGTGGTTGGGGGTGTTTGTCATGTGGGTGGGGGTGTTTTGTCATTGACATCCATTTGGGGGATATGGTCCGGGAGATTTTGTCCCATATGGCAGGGGATTATGTTCTTTTTGGCTCTAATGGGGGGATTGTAACTGGGGGATTATGTCCTACATTCTTGACCCTACATGACAGAAAAATAATAGACCGAGGGGTCGGACGTTCGGCATTTTAGTGTAGGGGATTTTGAGATTTCAGGATTTTGACAAAGATTTTGAGATTCTGACTGAGATTTTAGAAATCTGGAAATCTAGTCCAAGATTTTAATATTTCGGTATTTTAAAGGAGATATTCAGATTTTGAACGCTATTTTCAGATTTCGAAGAAGATTTCGGGATTTTGTTCATGATTTTCAGATTTTGAAGGAGATTTTCCGATTTCGAAGGAGATTTTCAGATTTTTGATGAAATTTTGGGAATTTGCAGGGGATATCAAGATTTACTATTAACTTCCGGTGTTCAAAGGATATTTCGATTTTCGAGATTTTGAAATGTAGGTTTAGGTTTTAGACTTTAAATTTGTTTTAATTTACCGTAATGAATGCTGGAGAAAAATCGATAAAAATAGACTAATTTGTAATATAGCGCAGGCGCCAAAAAGCGAGATGGAAGGAAGAGTTTTACCCCCATAACTTCCCCTCTTAAATAGATGCAAAACGTGTATTATAAGCATGGGGATTTTCAGATTTTGATATTTTAGGGTGAGATTTCGGGATTTTACGTTAAGATTTCGGGATTTCTAGATTTAAATGTGAGATTTCGGGATTTTCAGATTTTAAAATAGGGATTTCGGGATTTTCAGATTTTAAAATAGGGATTTCGGGATTTTCAGATTTTAAGGTAGGGATTTTCAGATTTTGACGTGAGATTTTGGCATTTTTAGATTTTGACGTGATATTTCGGGATTTCGAGATTTTAAGGGTAAGATTTCGGGATCTCGGGATTTTTGAGAGAGATTTTAAAGAGATTTCAAACGAACTGTACGGGATTTTGATAAACGTCCGACCCCTCGTGATAGACCTAGAGATTTTTCCTCGCTTCACTAACAAACTGATGCAGCCTAAAGAATAGTACAATATTTAAGTGTACTTTAAAATATTCAAAAACACGATTCTTCAGTAGGTCACATTACTGATCGAATGATCACAGAGAAACAAATATAAATGTATTGTTCAGAAATACTCAAAACTCAAGACAAACACTGCTATTTCGCAAAATAGCCGCCGCTATTTCTAGAACAGCAGTTTTGAACAACGCGCTGTTTTTTGGAATCGCGGATGCTATTTCGAGAACTGTTCTTCCGGGAACTGCTGATACGAGGTACACCCCATTTATGTAGCCATAAAAAATCGTTTTCTAAAAACGATCAAGTGTTTTGGTAACTGTAGAAATTACCTTTGACCAATGACTTTCAATGTTAACTCGAAAAATTGTTAAACTTATAATTAGTTTATTTAGATTCATAGTTTATTTGAAATGGGAGCAGAACGTAATTTCCCTATAGTTCTTATTAATTTATTTATAATTCTTGAAAATGTTTTTTTTTTTCAGGAATGCCATAAGCTTTCTGAGCATTGTAAAGAATATTGTGATGCGTAGTTTTATACATAAGCAAATACATAGTAATGGAAATAATAATAATAATAATATAAAATAAAATAAATTTAATTCACCGTGTTTATTTAGAACTATTTTTAAGTTTACTAAAATATAAATAAAACTGTATAGAGCTTGGCTTACGTGGAACCTCTCATCATTTTACGGTTAAGCAGTTCCAAAGCAAATTTTTACAGGTTAATGTTTTAGTTAGGATTCTTCTAACGATTGATTTAACGATGTTGGTTAGTGAGACAAATGAGGTTGAATGGTAATACATCATGCCTCTACGCACTTTGGAAACGGCTTGAAATGGCGATATGGTTAACGTAGAAACACGTTGCAATTCTTATATTAAAGATATAAACTCCTGATATTACGTATCATTTTCATAGCTTAAGAACAGCTCATTTGCTTGAACACTTGGTGGAAGCGCTGCCATTTGGATATTTAACAGAGAAAGTGCAATTCCACCTCGTTTTCTATTTAATTACTTATATGCGTTTATGAAGATGTGATCTCTGAGGGGCATTAATTTTATCAAAACTTTTTGTAAAATGCATTAGTATACTGCGATTTATTTACTTTTGCCTTTCCATCTATGAGCATTGCTCGTTGCATATTAGAGTTAGTTTTAATTTTAATTTTATCAATCCAGCTTAACTTTTGCTAGGGCGCTAGACGGTGGTTTTGTTTCTTTTAGTAGAAAGAAGCTATATGTAAGTGTTTTGGTTTCTACCTTTACCAGCCTTGATGAAGTATCGACAGTTCTATTCATTGCTGCACCAAAGAGCCTTCACTTTTTTATAGAAAAAAATCCAATTTCTTTCCCGGGCATCTAGATTGGATCCCAGGGACCGGGGTGCTAGAATAGGGGAAAAGGGTGATGGTATTCCGGAAATGGAATTTATCGTGGCAGTGCAGAGGGACCTGATGTGCTTTGCCCTTCTTGCATTCCCAATCTCGTTATATACCCGACAACGAAGTTTCCCAAGAATCACGTAGCACCAGCACTGCACTGGGAGAATAAGAAGCTAAAAGAATATACTTCTCTAGCTCAAGCCAGTTTGATATCCGTTTAAGTGTCCAGGAAGAAAGCACATACGTTTTTCCAGTTGGAAAGGCAGCGCGGACTTTCAATTTTCTGTTTAGATTGATTGCGTCTCTTGGTACCACACTAAAACCAAGGTTAAAACTATAGATTTCCTATAAGTATTTCTATAAAATTTAGTACGTGCATGGAGATTTTGTGATTGCAAAAATTCAACGCTCAAAACTTATAGTCGGTCACCTCGCTGTACGTGGCGCGTTTTTACTCTATTCATTACATTTTAGGCATGAGATTGGACGGGTTTCGAAATTTGGCTTGGTTATTAAAAATGTTTTACATAGTTACTGTTAATCAATAACAAGTTTAATTTTAACTTGTTGCATAAAATTCTAGTGGTACGGTGGCCCTTAGTTGCAGTTAATAATCTTGGTTTTTTTTCAGTGAAAATACATTTTAATGTATGACCAAGGCTCGGAATGACAGTAAAATACATTTTAATGTGTGACTAAGGCTCGGCATGACAGTAAAATAGTTTCTTTATACATCAGTTTACGAAAACTCTCCTACGCAAGTACAGCCGATTTTGACAAAATTTGCTATCGCCTCAGGGATGACACTGTAGCATTGGTTTTTGATTGCAAGGACACAGATATTAGCAACCCATCGGAACATGTGTTTATTTAATTATTTTTTTTTACATTTTGTGCTGATTATATACTTAGCGGATAGAATCGTATTATTTCGTGTTTGAAACGCTTAGAAAATATGATTGTGGATACAAACGCCATCGATGACATGGGTCAAGTATAGAAATGAAAGGCAAGGGTATTTATGTAGAATAAACGAGAATGGGAATCATTATTTGGAATGGAGACAGTTTGCTGAAAGATTTAACTAGTTTGTCGTTGCTAAAGCAATGTAACAGTAGTATGGCAGATCAGTAAAGCGCCAGGCCAGTGTTGCAATGTCGCGGGATAAGTATACCCACAAGTAGAATAATCTTACACCAAGTTCCTATGTAAGATTTTTTGCCGTAGCCTCTGTGTCTGAAAGTTCTGACGTTAAGCTTTTTAAAGTTCCCAACGGAGCTCGCGTGAATGGAGAGATAAAATTTCTAAAATATCGGCCACGACCGAGAACGAGCTTTTGAAGCAGCGCTCCACAGCGGTGGAGAGTGAAGTAAAACAGGCGGGGTTAATTTTTTTATCCGAGTAAGTTCAAGCATGGAGCGTTCATCCAAGTGCACGATGTTTGCGTTTTTTATGGCAACGGTGTATCGTGTACAGTGCAAACGTTTTTAAAGAAAGCCGACGGAATTATATTTTTCTGGCGCGGAAATACTCTGAGTTTGTTTTGAGAGCCTTTTATCCATTTCTAAATTAATACATTTACACCCGATTCGTTATTCGTAACTTGCTCCGCCATAACGTAAACTCCGATCGTCTTATAAGATCTCCGTCTCTCTATTGGCTGAGTAACTCACCACAAGCGGACCCAACCTCCAATCCAAAAATTGAAGTTTCGTACATTTTTAAGGGGGGTGGAATTTTTTTAGTGAGACCCAGCTTTCCGCGGCTGATGTTAGTTGGCGCCGAGAAAAAATGTTAGTAGAGAAAACCTTTGGGTGTTCAACTACCGTTTACTCTACAGTAAATACATTCGGCCTAGCCTTGGGATATCAAGTTTTAGGAACACTCGAGATGAGACGTTCGTTAGAGAGAACCTGACACACAATACCCTCATTCCTAGGCTGGAAAGCTATGTCCTTTTAGATCATCTCCTTTTGGTATACCATATTGTGAGATTTTTTAAGATATATTTTTGTTTTGCTGAATTTATAGAACTTTTGTGGCAATTTTAGGTTTTTTCAACAATTATTCACCAAAAAATATGTTTTGTCAATATTTGAAATGCAATTTCCACATTTCCCAGAAAAAAAATTGGAATTTCTCTTGAAATTCGAAAATAAGTGCGTATTTTTCGTGGAGGTTTTATAGGGGAAACGTTCAAGGTCTTTGGGCCGTTTTAGCAAAAATAAATAGTGACGGACTGCCATATTTTCCTGCCTTTGCCTTAGCTTGGCATGCATTTTGAGACGCTCAAGCGCGCGAGAGGTGTATAAAATGGTATCAGCCAATCAGATTTGTAGTTGATGATGTCATTCTTCCCGAAAATAACGCTCGTACGCCACCAAACGGGAGAATTTGGCATAGGCGTATCTCAAGGAAGAGTCAGAACCTCGGACCTCCGCGCTCTGTTCTATTTTCTTTAGTGTTATTTTCGCGTTTGAACGAGGTTAAAGTTTGTTTAAAACGTTAGCACGCCGAAATTAAATTAAAAATGCCGCGGATGTTCTTGAAATCATTATTTAATTCAAAAAACTCATCGTTAAAATCCTTTAGAATTTCGTTTAAACTTAGGCCTTGGGTTGTCATTATAAGCTAAAACGTTTTAATATTAGTAAATAACATCAATATTAGCAAACTAAATTAATTCAATCATGTGCATCATCAAATTAAATTGTGGCGATAAACTGCAGAGGCCACGGTTAGCCTCAGTCAAAAGCAGCTAATGTAAAATAAAACCGCACTATTTCTTCACGCGCAATATCACAAATTATCTTACCTTAGGTACGTGGTGAATAGGTGAGGGGGATGAAACAGATTTCACGAGTATGCATTCACCCCTCCAAATTTATGTCACAGACGAAGGAGACAGTCCGACACTTTCCCCTATTTATTTTTGGTTTTAGCGATCTCTATGGGAGTTTTGGTCGAAAACATTGGCATCACTGCGCCAGGCAGTAACTAAAATTTTAACTGGCTTAACATGACATCTTGTGCTTTCGCTTTGTAGACTCACCATGTCAGATTTAAATTTGAAACTTGGGAATAATAAACTGGATGATTTCTCCTAAAACGAGTGTTGTCTATTGGGATTCTCAAAAACAATCACATTTTTCGCAGTATTTTTCTGCTAGATGTCTCTTAACACGTTCTTACTTAAACTTAGACAAATCGATTAATACTCCACGTTGTTGGAAGCAACTCGAAAATCGAAAATAATAGAGTTTAAGGAAGCGACCAGAAGCGGCTTTCATTGTCGACGTTCGACACTATAATAATTTATTGAAAAGGAAAATGAAGGTTTCTTATCGATTATTCTACTAATTATAAGACATCTCCACGATTTAAAAATTAAAATTAGTTTGGGATAATTTGGAATTTGCACCTCTGACCAGTCGCGTTACGCCCTGCCGTTTTTTTACCAAAATGTTTGGTGTCACGCTCTATGTCTCGTGCCAAGATTGTCACATTGCAGCAGAAGTAAATAGGGGGAAGTACGTTTCTCCAGCTTTAGCTAGTGTAAGGCGTCCCTTTATTATAAAATCACGCTTTGCGGTCCAAAATTTGAATTCCTCCAAACAGAGTGAGGCAACTTATCCAGGGAAATTTTCTTTCATTCGCCACCACTCGGTCATAAAGTTAACTAAAATCGTTCAACCGGAAATTAGCATACATAATTTGAAATAGTTAGTTTTTCGAGATCGCCGTTTTCTTTAAGGTTCTGGAACATATTTTTTTCTATTCTCACATAGTGAGACCGCCTTGAATAAGTTGAATTCCTCTTTAGCCTTTTCACTATTCAGGCTGTGTTGTTATTGTTAAGCTTAGGCAGAGGCTTAAGTTAATTTTAAAATTTCACGCATCTGATTCTAATCACATCTAAATTAATATAACCAGTAAATATTTAGTTTTATTATTCTATTTTTTTATTTAGAAAACATTCAGTTATTATTAAAAATGAACTAAAACAGGGATATCAGGCCGAATAAAATTTTACCCTGTTACCAGGGCCAGGCAGTCGACTCCGTACTCCGTAGTCCCGGTCCCGGTCCGTAGCTGGCAGGGCCGACTACGGAGCGAAGGTACGGAGCCGACTAGACTCTTGAGAACGAAAAGAAAATAGTTTCGGGGAAATGTATTCATCCGCGAGTTCCCGCCAAAAACGCGGTTGCGGGAAGGCGCGAAATATACCATAACTCGACGCCTCTCGAAACCCCCTTTGATACGTACTTCCCCCTATTTACTTCTGATTGCAGCCAATTTTTAACAAATAGCGCGATAAATTTCATTCGAAAAGGAGCGTGCCACCGGAATTTTGTTAACAAGAAGGCGGGGCGTTATGCGATTGGTTGTACTGCTAAATAAAACTATCTTTGAAATCTCAAACTAATTTCTATTGTAAGATCTCTTATAGGTCCTTCCCGGATGTTTCTCTATGAAGATGGGTCTTCTAATTTGTAGAAGAATCGATTAAAAAATAACACTGGATTTTTGTTTTCATCCTCCATGCATTTAAACATATATTTCATCACCTTATTCTACAGGGCCGGTAGGCCCTTGTAGATATGACATGACACCCTTCCGTAATGTTAAAAGAAAATTCACAGTTTTTAGGGTTAGCGTCCCATAGAAAAAGCATTAAAAAATTTTCGGTTTTTTAAGGCAATTGTGGCAGGCCATACGGAAAAAGTATAGCGAAGTTAGTTTTCGGAATACTTCTAAATTAACAAGCATTTCTTAAATGGGAAACTTACGTGTTTCGATTTTTAATTAATGAATTCTAATTTTTGTAATTTAACTAATTAAGATAGTACGTCAAAAAATTACTTTTGGGTCAGAAGTCAGCCTAACCTTATAGCGCGCTTAAACCTATTTCTTCATTTCGTTCTCGTTGACAACTAGAAGGGCCTAGGTTTGTGGGTGCTAACAAGTTACGTTGACAAATTTCAAATGTTGGGTTTCTTGCTGATTTTCCTAATTTCTTAGCAGTAGACCCTAACCAATTACTTTGGTATTTCATCCGAGCTTGAGCACCTTTATATGTATTTTCTAATTAACTGTAGCACCCTTAATAAGAAATACGTCGTTATCAGGTCGAATTTTCGTCTAGAAAAGTAATTCAGGTAAATAATTACAGTTAATAGAGATTTTTATATCATTTAAAGTAAGCTTTTCGACGTTCTTTACGGCCAAGGCTTAAGTTTTAGTTTGTCTATGTAATATAGTGTTTATAGTGTCTTTCCTTTTAAAGATTATAAGAAAGCTTATTTCCAGCACTGTTTTGGATTGGAAATTTGGAATTACAAAAATACGCAGTCTGCTTCGATTCATGCTACAAATCCTAACCCTAGGGCCTAGGTTACCGTTTTACGCTACGTAACTTAATACTGTATTCATCATGACTGTTTGTTGGCGCTTCAACATTCTCATTTGAGGACAGGTATACTCGGTTTCATTATTTGTTAATCTCACTAAAATGCTACTAATTGTGAAGGTGTGTGATATAATTCCTGAAACTAAACCAATGTAGAGGACCAGATTATTCGTTAAAACAATTTTGATCCTATTGAATCAGTCATACTGTGATGTTAGTCATGTTACGTTATCATTTTATAAACTATTTGTTACCAACAGTCGATTGTTTAATTCATAAGTAACAGTGGTACTGGTTAATCCAGGAGGATAGTGTCGTTATATAATTTAATTAGTGAAATAATTTTCAGGTTTACAACACAGATTCTCTCAACGTAACCACGTTAGAAACGGAGGGTTACGTTGTTTGCTATTTCCACAGTCCACATTGCCGTTTGTTTATTGGTTTAAATTGCTATGAATTGTATAGGTATTTGATTTAATTACTGGTATTTAAGCTAAACTATAGAATAACATCATTCATTAACATATTGTATAGATAATCTTTACCACAAACCTAGCACAGGATAAAAATTGAACGCAATGTGTTGGAAATAATCAAAAACTCCTCTAAACATTAGAATTAAGGTGAATTAATTGTTGAAAGTCATTTTATAAGCTTAATGAGCACTGACGACAAGTTAATTTCAACGTAATTAAGTATAATTAACGTGAAATTAAACCCCAAATATACATTTTTTGGATGAAAACTCCGATAACTCTTAAATGATGTTCTTGATTAAGATTGTATCTACCCAAGCCGTTGGTAAAGCCCCATGTTTTCTCTTTCACACTCAATCTAATTTAAATTATCTCCAAAGTACCTTAATAGGCGCGAAATTCAAAAGTTTAGCGTAAAATGAGAATCGAAAACTCCACTAAAAATTGCAATTAAGGTGATGCATACATTTAAACTCATTTTATAACCTAAATGTTCACTGCCAAAACACAATTCAACGTTAATTTTAACTCAATTTAATATAATTAACGTGAAATTAAACCAAAATATACATTTTTGGATAAAAGCTCAAATAACTTTTAAATAAACTGTTTAATTATGATTAAAACTACCCAAGCCATTGGTAAAGCCCAATATTTTCTATTTCACACTTAAGTTAAATTAAATTATCTTTAAAGTACATTAATTGCCGCGAAATTCAAAAGTTTAGGGTACCATAATGATGAATATATGGCAAAAATATTAAACTGCACTAAACATTGCAATTAGGGTAAAAAAATTCAAATAAATTTTAAGCTTAATCCACTCTCACGAACCACGCTCAAATTAAGATTAAAACCTCACAAGTTTTTCGGACAGCCACAGTAGTTTCCTATTTCACTTTCAAATTAATTTAAATGATCATTAAAATATATCAAAAGCGCATACTACTTGTATTATAAACTAAATCCACACTAGATTAACAAGATAAGCCGTTAAATTAAACTCGATCAAGTATAATTAATGTGAAATTAACCCAAAATACGAATGTTTTGGGTAAATTCATGGATACCTTATAATTAAACTAACAAATTAAAATTAAAACTACACTTATCTTTCACCCAGCCTCCACTTTCCTGTTTAATTCTTACGATTAATTAAATTGTCATTTAAAAGCATTTTTCCCCATTTTGAAAAGAGAGCCATTGAAAAGGAGCGATATTTAAAAGTTTTGGGGCAAAATAGTGATTGTTCCGCAAGAGTCAAACAGTCACGCCTCTAAAGTTTGCAGCTAGGGAGAATTTCTTGTTCAAACTCGTTTAATAAACTGAAATAACACTAGTAAAAGAAGATAAGCCGTTAATTTCAACTTAATAACCATATTTAACGTGAAATTAATCGAAAACAATACGTTTTTTGGGTAACTTTAGATAACTCTTAACTGAAATAATAAAATAAGATCAAACTACGCGAGTTGTTCTTTCAGCCTAAATGTTTTCCTATTTAACACTAAAATTAATTACATTATCACTATAATACATTAATGGGCTCCAAATACAAAATTTTAGGGTAAGGAATGTGTCAAAATGAAACTTTTCCATTTAAATTTTAATTAGGCCTGTGCGAGTCCAGTTTTTTAGGGTTCGAGTCGAGTCTCGAGTCCTTAAAAAGGCTCTCATAGAATCTCGAGTCGAGTCTTTTAATTGGTATCGAGTCCTCGAGTCCTTAAGTCAGCTTAAGAACTAGGTTTCAAGTCCAGTGTCGAGTCCTGATAATTTATGGCAAGTATAATAATATAATATAATTTATGGCAAGTATAATTTAGTATGACATCTCCCGTTGGCAGTATTGGGGGTTTTACATATAGGAAGCTGTTGGTCTGATCTCGACAACACTGTCCATATTTCAAATACCGTCGTTTTTAAACTTCTTTAATAAATAAAGTACAACATTACTTGCTTATCGAAATCAATGTTTTTGAATATAAGTTAAATGTAATTAACGATACTTAAGTACTTCTTTAAGCAATTAGAAATAGATCAACCCCAAATGTATGACGGTAAAGCAAAAATAAAATTATTCAAATTTTAATTACAAAAGACTGAAGTGACAGACATTATAAAAAAACGTCTTGGTTTGGACCAAGGCCGAAAAAACAAACGATATGTGTGAGGTTTATCATTTGACTGAAGTTTCAGATATTGCAATTGTTTTAGTTATTTTTATCCATTTAATCCTTAATCAATATTAAATTCAATCAAATGATTTTACTGTTAATCGATCTAGTCCCTCTAAATTAATTGAAAAAATTACATATCTACGCTTTTTCAAGAACAATTACATTTTCCGAAAACATTTTATCATGAAATTAATTATTTTGAAGGGATTTCGTGTCGTTGCTCACTAACTTGTAAGCACCTTGACGGGCATAGTTTTAATTGTTGCTGGCTTAACAAATTTTCAAGTTTGCACCAAAAAAGTTTAAATCTGTAGTAAGTTTCTGAGAAGACTGATTTTAGAGAAAATATGATAAAGAACTTTTTTTCTCAAACTAATGTCGTCTTCTTGAGACAAAGCAACAATGCTTATCCTGTGTGGTTTCGTTTAGTAGGTGGCTCTCTGTAGCACAGGAAAAATATGATATCGGCAATATCGGTATAAATATAACCAGCAGTAAGATAAGGGACTAGAATTAAAGTGCCCTAGCATTGGTAATAGAGCCTAGCACTAGTGAACAAATTTGACGATTTTATGCCGCTTCCATCACCAAGTGAAGAGTTTGGTTACCTCGTTACTTCTAGTCCCTTATCTTACTTCTGATATAACCAAAGGTAAGGGTAAAGATTACATAAAAAGAAATACTTCTCAGTACCAATGACTTGTTATATTCATTTCATGCGGAAATAATATGGGTATACACATTATTCATTACCAGTTATGCGAAGGTCACACTTTACTCCGACCCCCTTCCTCTATTTTCCCAATATAAAAATTTTTAAAAGCACCAGTGGTTCAAGTGTATGGGTCATCTGAGCCGTCGCAACACACTCAGCCAATAATACCATATAGTTCGAAACCTTTTCACATTAGTGACTCTCCGGACTTGCCCGCCAACCTTAATAACCTAAAACTATAAAACATTCCTGTACATGAATGATTATGGTTGTGGCTTGTCACTCACTAGCGCCTGAAGGACCGATCACTCCTTTGTAATTTGTGTACATTTGTAAGTGAGCAGACCATTTTAGAAATTACATACAGAGAAACTAAAACACAAGGGTGATGCCGCCATTGGGGTCTTCTCTCTCTCGCCTAGAAGCACCGCTATAGGCAGAGCGAATTGACTCCGTCTGGCGGTGACCCTTGGTGCGAGGGATAATACCCCAATGGTGGCCTCGCCCCTGTGTGTTTTCCGAAATGGTCTTTAAGCGTGCTAAAATGATTACGCGTAATACGTAACCGGTGTACAAGTAGCGCCAACAATGTAGAAAGGGGTGGTGACGTTTCAAATGAAGACTGAGTTATGACCAAGAAATTCTAAAGCACGGAGAGGAAAATTGCAGTGCAATGTTTTCTTCATAGAGGCGACAATAGAAATGTAGCATTTCGATTAAATTTTTACATTTTCCTTTCGAATTATGTCAAAGTTCGCTTGCTCTTTTTAGAAAGTCAATAGAATATTTCAAATATTCTATGTTGATAGCTCAACACGTACTCCCTTCAAAATAATTAATTTCATGATAAAATGTTTTCGGAAAATGTAATTGTTCTTGAAAAAGCGTAGATATGTAATTTTTTCAATTAATTTAGAGGGACTAGATCGATTAACAGTAAAATCATTTGATTGAATTTAATATTGATTAAGGATTAAATGGATAAAAATAACTAAAACAATTGCAATATCTGAAACTTCAGTCAAATGATAAACCTCACACATATCGTTTGTTTTTTCGGCCTTGGTCCAAACCAAGACGTTTTTTTATAATATTCTTCGAGTTAAGCTCACTAATTAATGAAAAATTGAAGAGAAACGGTGATTTATTTCGAGCCAAACTTGAAAGGTCTTACGTCCGGGGCGAAAGACGTTTTCGGTCAATTTTTTATACTCTCTAATAGGCCTACTATGCATTTCAGACTCTGATAATTCATGCTATTTACATAAGGAGACAGGTAACTTGGAGTAACCAGAAGCAGAACTTATAAATCCTCCAGTCTGAAAACTATATAGGTCTGTTCCTCGTCTCTCACAAACGCAGTTTTACAATACGGGATTTCGTAGTTAAATTATTTTAAGAAATTTAGGGAACTACCTAGGAGTTCCAAAAATTGCTAACGCTCCTGTTCACAAACGGCGCTTTGAAGAAATTAACTGCGAGGTTGTCAAGTCCAATTTTCACTTTTATATTATATATTTAGAACACACGGTGTTGAAAACTTCCCGAGCTTCGATTGAATTGTACATAAGAAACCCGCGGTTGGGCTAAATTCATTAAAAACATTGGCGGGATTCGGTCTAATGGAATTCTGCGCAACGGGCCAATGGCCTAGTAAGTGTATTAGAAACCAGCAAAATTTATTGACAACCAAACCGGCATTAGGATACATGGAGCATTTTTAGTTATTCCTATGGTGCTTGGACAAAAACTGCTAAAAGTTTTCTGCTATAACTAGTAATGCTGGACCGTTGTACTAACATTGTACAACACAACTTAGGTTAAGTTGCAAACCGATTTCCTTATATAAATTGTCACAAATGTGTGTTTGGCCAAATATCTGTTAAGGGTACTCAATATTTGTTTATCTGCAGTCTTAATATCATAAATGACTTGAAGATTGAGGCAAATGTTTACAACTTGAATGCATTAGAGAAAGTGTCTAGAGCGGGGTAAGACCGCTTGTATGTAATATTTCCTTTCTCCCTTCGGAAAACAGTATTTAATGACACACTTTACTGTATTGAAGAGAAAATAAGAATATTAAAGCGTTTTCACAAAGGTAGTCAGCTGATCACGCCGTTTCATCAACTGTACAGACGACGTGTTTGGGTTAGAGCTTCAAGTGGAAGGTTGCGTCGAGTAAGTTGGCTTTGATTTGGTTTGTCTAGATTCGTACATTGTCTTAAGTATTTGGAAAATATAAAATAGTTATTTAATTTTTACTAGAACGCTTTTTTTTTCTTTAACTGTTTTCGAGAACGGTCGGGACTATTTGAAATGACCCACCCTCAATCATTTACTGCTAAGAAATTGTTTATTTTAATTTATCCCAAACAGATTGGAATATTAAACCTGAAAATTTCTATTATTTTAAAATATTTTTTTTATTATTATTGGTCGAGAATATTGGCAAAAATGTTTATGAAAGAAAACTTTTGGGAACTTAGTAATCTGCGAAATTTAGTCATCGGACATCCATATTTGCACGTACACTGATAAAAATGACCGTGCTCTCGGAATTCAAAAATGATGGCTACCGTTCAATTTTGAACAAGCCTCTAGTGACGAATTCAGATCTAACCAGAAACATTCAATTTTGAAAAAGGAGTGTTTTACGTGTTCAAAACTAACCACGAGCATTAATTTTTGAACAGCTTATATTTTACCATTCAAAAATTAATCTTTATCTCATTCAATTTTGAATAACTGCCTTGCGCTAATGAAACGTTCAGACATGGTCGTTTTGGCGTTCTAATAGGAATGTATTAGTGTTCAAACTAGAGCGTTTTAGGCGTTTAAATAAGAGCATTTTGGCGTTAAAATGAGATTGTTTTTGGCGTTCTAACAAGAGCGTTTTTGGCTTTAAAACAAGGAAATTATGGGCGTTCAAACGTGACTGTTTTTGGTGTTCAAATGACAGCGTTTCTGGCTTTTTAACGAGAGCGTTATGAGCGTAATATTATTAGAAAATGGTGTTTACAGCTAAACTAAATTATTTCCTTAAAGGGAGGGTAAAGTAGAAAATCAAGTGATTTTTTATCGATTCTTCTACTAATTATAAGACCAGTCTGCACAGTCAAACATTCAGGAAATACATCCAAATGATTTTAAAATTCAAATTAGTTCCAGATTTTAAGGATAATTTTAAAGAAGGACATCCGACCAATCGCGTAGCGCCTTGTCTTTTTGTTAACAAAATTATCGTTGCACGCTCCATGTCTCGCGCCACGATTGTCACGTCGCGCGCAAATTTTATTAAATCTCGTGATAAATTTCATTCGACACGGAACGTGCCACGAGAATTTTGTTAACAGGAAGGCATGGCGTTACGCGATTGGTTGGAGGTCCTTCTTTAAAATTATCCTTAAAATCTGAACCTAATTTGAATTTTAAAATCATTCGGAAGTATTTCCTGAGTGTCTCACTTTGCAGACTGGTCTTGTAGTTAGTATAGGAATTGATAAAAAATAACATGATTTTCTACTTCACCCTCCCTTTAATTGGCTGATTAATTACAAAACTAAGTTTGATAGGCGATCGTCCTCTCTAAATAATCGTGATCCCTTTTTCAAAATATTGCTTGTTTTATAGGTCAGATTAGGTTATGTTTGGTTAGTGTTAGGTGAGGCTTAGTTTAGGTTTGGTGTCTTTAAGACCTACTGTTTCAAATTTTAAGCATTGAACCTCTTAATTTTAGACGTGTGCATATATTAGGCCTGTGCGAGTCCAGTTTTTTGGGCTTCGAGTCGAGTCTCGAGTCCTAAAAAAGCTCTTATAGAATCTCGAGTCGAGTCTTTTAACTGGTATCGAGTCCTCGAGTCCTAAAGTCAGCCTCAAAACTACGTCTCAAGCCCAGTGTCGAGTCCTGATAAATTATATCAAGTCCCAGTCGAGTCCTAATAAATTATTTCATGTCAAAATCAAGGGTAAATATTTTCATATCTTTTATTTTTTACTCTTCATTTGTTCAAATATCACAGCTTGGATATAAAAAGTAACAAACGTCAATAATCATGTTCTAGCTGACGTCAAATTTTTGTCCAATCACCTGTCTTCTCTAAAATCTAAATCGGTAAAACCCCCACTAGATACCGCGCTCTACTTGAAATTCCGAGTCACCGAGTTCAGGCGAAATACATGGATAAAGGATGAGCGTGAGGAAATTTGTGTTCACGCTAGAAGGTAGGGTACTCCCTATCTCCGAAGGCAGCTTATTCGATATATACTTTGTTGCAGCTTCGGTTGTTATTTGTGCGTGCTGACAAGAGACGAAAGAAGAATAAATTCTTTATCCAAAGTAAATATTTTTGGACTTGATATGGTGTTAAGCCTCGGTTCGAGTCCGCCTCGAGTCCAGTAGTGAGGATTTTTGAGGACTCGAAATTATTCTCAAGTCCTCAATGATTTTCAAGTCTCGAGTCGAGTACAGGCCTGGCATATATACATATCCCATTAATGCTATAAACTGAATTATTATTATTTTTTTTTTCAATAATAAAAAATTTTTTATCGTTGGCAGCGTTTATAAATAAAATATTTGTTATGTCTTTTTTAAAGGCACTATATTACGTTAGGAATTTATATTTGGGTTCATGTACTCGTTCTATGTTTAAACTTCTTTGCAGTGTTACTTAATGTATATGACTTAAATTTAACATTAAATATTAAACATTTTTTTTATAAAGGTACATTTCTTCAATTTAAAAATATTTCGTTCTTGTAAACTATAAAGTTTGCTTAATATTTTACAAAATACTTGGATATTGTGCTAATTTTTCCTAGCCACTCAATCGTTATAGGTTAATTAGATTTTAATGGGATAAGATAGAATCTCTACGTTCCCTGGAATTATTATTTTTAATTTCACCGGGAACGTTTAAGCCAAAATGTTTGTCCCATTTGATGAATCCGACAATTTGCCGGGTTTTATCGGCCGAATGGGGCTTTGGTCGCATGGGAAGAGAGCGGTTAATAACCATAGGCAAATCAACTTGATATGCTGTAGATAGGGTAGTAATATGAAGTAAATATGGTGAATACAGGCTTAAATTCGGGTATTAGTACTTGAAAATAATGTTCGTAAATGGCTTGAATTGATCACAATAATGGTATTGAAGTACACCAATATCGTTCTCGTTCGAGTGTTAATCCAATCCTATTATAACGCGAAACAGTTACGTATGAAGGCCAATTCGTTCTCGTTTGAACGCCAAAAACGTCCTCGTTTGATTGTTAATTAAATCCTATTTTAATGAAAAATCGTTCTCGTTTGAACGCCAAACACGCTCTCGTTTGAACGCCAAGACGCTCTTATTTAAATGCTGTGCAAAAAGATTTGAATGGCAAAATGAACTAATCTGAATGCTTCATTAGCGTGAATTATTGAATATTAATATTAGCGTTCAAATACGAGCATTTCGTTAACGTGTACAATTGAATACCACTTTACACGTTCAAATTTGATTGCTAATGCGTACCACCACAGTGGCAAGGTATTGAACGCTGAAACCTTCAATTTCGAATGTTCTTTTTTTACTGTGTATATAGTAAGAAACAACTATTTTCAACAGTAAATTACTAAAATTTCAAGGCAAATTAGAAAATCCCTTATTTAGGTCGAAGAGTACTCAGTACAGGCAGGGATTGATTTATTTTAGAGGTAGGAATGGAGAACAGAGTAAGCTGGGCGCTCGCCAATGTCCCGGACCTCCTTCCCCGGGACGGGTGTATGAAAGAAGAGGAGGTAAAAAGGAATTACGCATTTTTCGCCGTCCCCCGTTAGCAACGTCACCAAAGCGTAGTTTAAGGTATTCAATAACATAATTTAAATTTTTCGTTACGGGTTGGAGGGAGGGGCTATATACTGGGCTATGAGTCGGACTGAAGTAAATACTAACCTTTCTCCATTCCTACTAGTAAAATTAAATATATTCCTTGTACAGGCATGTATTTTAAATGAGCACGACGAGACACGTTCCACCATATTAAAGAAAATTCGTTGAAGAACTACGATAATTCAACACTCACTTCTAATGGCTAAACTTTTTAATTAGCCTATTTGACTTAGTTTTAATCAAGTATATGTCTCTGAAATAATATTTTGGAATGTTTGAACCCTTAAGAAATGCTTGAAAATAGCCCGAATTAGCCCACTTTTCATTCCAATAAATATAGTTTTTAGAAATTAACCACGATTGAACTCACCGTGAGAAAACTCTTTGGAATATTTTCATACAAAAAATGCTGCGAATTATTTGTTAGAAATTAACCTTTATTAAAGTCACCGTCAGAAAATTCTTTGGAATACTTTAATCCAAAAGATTCTGAAAATTATTTATTAGAAATTAACTCTTATAATATGTTTTTGCGCAAGTCTATCACATCTATAATCAAAAATGTCTTGATTAGAATCAAGACCTAAAAAGTATCGATAAGACTGAGGGTATCACTTGTCTGAAGGATCAGATATTAATTTTTTTTTAATTGAAACTTAAATGCATGCTTAAGAAAAAACAACGTTCCATTACCGTTTTCCGTTGAAATAAATTATTTTACTGGTAATCAATTTCAAAAATTTACTTATCTCGGCTTTTCGACCACAATTCCATTCCCCGAAAACATTTTATCATTACATTAATTACTTTTGGGAGAGTACGTGTATGGTTTTGCGTTTTAAAAGGTTCCTAAAGACGTTACATCCCCATTCGTGACCGGCACTCTTCGCAGTGGAACATTATAATTATTCTAAAACCAATGGCGCCAAATTCAATAGGGACAGTAACATCATAGTAGTTATAACGAACAGAAAGTCAAGAGAATGGCACCGGTAATGAGCAGCAAAAAGAGAGGAAAGTTTGCTTCAAGGTAGCAGAGGGACATGGTAGTGAAAATAGTAATCTAGAATTTTGTTCGTTCAAACCTTAATATATCATGTAAAATTCAAGTGAGGAGGCGGCACTACCTAGAAAGATCTATTTTGGCAGATAACAGCGAAAAAATTATGTTCTACACACACTGGGACTATGGGAGAGTTTCTGGGCCGCAGGTCGCACATGATGAAATTTCAACTTCAGTTTACATCAATTTTCCCTGGTAACTTTTAAAAGGTTGTTGTCATGGCTAAACAGACCGCTATTACAGCTTTTTATTGTTTTCAAGGTTTTTTTGACACGTTATCTCCCAAAAGTAATTAATGTAATGATAAAATGTTTTCGGGGAATGGAATTGTGGTCGAAAAGCCGAGATAAGTAAATTTTTGAAATTGATTACCAGTAAAATAATTTATTTCAACGGAAAACGGTAATGGAACGTTGTTTTTTCTTAAGCATGCATTTAAGTTTCAATTAAAAAGAAAAATTAATATCTGATCCTTCAGACAAGTGATACCCTCAGTCTTATCGATACTTTTTAGGTCTTGATTCTAATCAAGACATTTTTGATTAATATCTGTTCCTTCAGTCTTCATTTTAATTAAGAATGTTAAGAAACTGTATTACATTTTCAAAATCTGCACTAAGCAGAAACATATATAAAGGGGACCATAACTTTAGCTCAATCAGACATTTAGTTATAATGATACTTCAAAAAAAAAGTAAATCAATAAAAGTTTGTATTCTTATTGTAATTAACATAATACAATTTTTACCAATCATTTATTGAAACGCGATGCGCCCCCCTAAAAATTCCAGAATAGGACCAAATTGACAATTTTACAAAATTTTTAAAAATGCTGATTTATGTCCGTTTAACATTTAGCTCAAAATTGTCATAAGCCCAATATGAAATTCGGATATCCTTAAAACTTCATAAAGACGATCCGAGATTGTCAATTTCAAACCTTTTTGCAGCATAAACTAACGTCTGTTTAATATTAAGCTTAAAACCTTAAACAATATATAGTCAGGGCTACCCTAAAAGTTCAAGCGCCCACAAGTACCCACAAGTACCCACAAGTACCTACAAGTACCCACAAGTACCTACAAGTACCCACAAGTACCCACAAGTACCTACAAGTACCCACAAGTACCTACAAGTACCCTCAAGTACCCACAAGTACCTACAAGTACCCACAAGTACCCACATGTACCTACAAGAACCCACAAGTACCCACATGCACCCACAAGTACCTACAAGCACCCACAAGCACCCACAAGTACCTACAAGTACCCACAAGTACATACAAGTACCCACAAGTACCTACAAGCACCCACAAGCACCTACAAGTATCCACAAGCACCTACAAGCACCTACAAGCACCCACAAGTACCCACAAGTACCTACAAGTACCCACAAGTACCCACAAGTACCCACAAGTACCCACAAGTACCTACAAGTACCCACAAGTACCACAAGTACCCACAAGTACCCACAAGTACCCACAAGTACCCACAAGTACCCACAAGTACCTACAAGTACCCCAGTACCTACAAGTACCCACAAGTACCTACAAGTACCCACAAGTACCCACAAGTACCCACAAGTACCACAAGTACCTACAAGTACCCACAAGTACCTACAAGTACCCACAAGTACCTACAAGTACCCACAAGTACCTAAAAGTACCACAAGTACCCACAAGTACCTACAAGTACCACAAGTACCACAAGTACCCACAAGCACCCACAAGTACCCACAAGTACCTACAAGTACCCACAAGTACCCACAAGTACCTACAAGTACCAACAAGTACCCACAAGTACCCACAAGTACCAACAAGTACCCACAAGTACCAACAAGTACCCACAAGTACCAACAAGTACCCACAAGTACCACAAGTACAACAAGTACCCACAAGTACCTACAAGTACCTACAAGTACCCACAAGTACCCACAAGTACCTACAAGTACCCACAAGTACCCACAAGTACCCACAAGTACCTACAAGTACCCACAAGTACCTACAAGTACCCACAAGTACCTACAAGTACTACAAGTACCCACAAGTACCCACAAGTACCTACAAGTACCCACAAGTACCCACAAGTACCTACAAGTACCTACAAGTACCCACAAGTACCTACAAGTATCCTACAAGTACCCACAAGTACCTACAAGTATCCACAAGTACCCACAAGTACCTACAAGTGCCTACAAGAACTCACAAGTACCTACAAGTGCCTACAAGAACTCACAAGTACCCACAAGTACCACAAGTACCCACAAGTACATACAAGTACCC
>JAEQBA010002641.1:0-66966 GCA_019434445.1 Phalangium opilio
TGTGAAGGTAATAATACCGGTACCGTCTTTATTCCTTTCGTAAAAAACGCATCTTTATACAACTTTGTTATCCTTCCTTAAAATGGCTTGCACTTTGTTTTAAATAAAAAAGCGTTTTATCGGGACGTTGACCTGAGGCAGACACCACTAGCAAAATGATTTAAAATAAAAACCAAGTACAAGCCCTGACCTCTGATAACAATGAAAGTCTTCACAAATGCCGAATATGCGGATATGCATCTTATGTATGGACTAGCCGAGGGGAATGCTGTGGTAGCTGTACGTTTCTATCAGGAAAGATTTCCGCAAAGACGCTTACCAAACCGACTGACGTTAGAGGCTGTGAACAGACGTTTAAGACAGGAATGATGAATCCCACCGGCTGGACCTCAACCTAGAGCGCAAGAAGTCCCAGAGGCCGTAGAGGGCAAAGTACTTCCTATTTTCGAGGACGAACTAGGAGCAATTACCTATTTTCTACAGCCCAGGTTAAACGGTGAGGCGTACCTACAATTCATACAAGATTTTTACCGGAATTACTTGACGACGTGCCCTTAGGTTCAGTACGCAGAATGTGGTTCATGCATGACGGTGCACCACCACATTTCAATCTCGCTGTCAGGGCTCACCTTAACGCGACGTTCCCTTTTCGGTGGATAGGTCGAGGTGGACCCGTGGAATGACCTGTTCGATCACCCGACCTTAACCCGTGCGATTTCTTCCTTTGGGGCCACTTGATATACATAGTTTATCAGAGTGAAGTACCTGATGTGGAAGAGCTTCGTCGACGAATCGTTGATGCCTGTCAAACTATTCGCGATACTCCAGGCATTTTGCAACGTGTTAGGGAATCGTTTTAAAGGCGTGTTCAAGTTTGACTTAACGCGGGTGGTGAACACTTTGAACAATTCTTGTAGTAGTTATTTGTTACAGAATAAGAATTAAGAACTAATAAAAAATTCATTTACATTGGGATCGTATCATGGCGTTTTCTCTGTGACACATCAAACACTAACGTAATGAACAAACTCAACCTTCAATCGCAACCATTTTACTCGGTGCTGAGAAATCTTAAAACACTATGGCACTTGGTAATAGCTTTACATTACCGCCGTACGCGTACTTCTACCCATTTATACCCTTCTGCTATCTAAAGTTACAGAAGTGTTTCTCAAATTCAAGGCTATTGAAATTGTCTATGACTTCGAAACAAGTTGGGTAATGCCAAAACCCTTACTCCACATTTTGGGATATTTTCTCGTTTTTGGGGCATATGTTTGGGGGGCCATATCTCCGAAATTAAATGTTGTAGACTCCATGTTCTTTGATACGTTTCACTCAGTTTGGTCCAATAAACACGCTCCTTAATTTGTGATGGACCTTTCAAAAACACCCTGTATTCAGTGTAAACTTGAAATTAATCTTTCCTAGTTACAATGGATGTTAATCTATATCTATATAAATCAAAGTCCTGACTGACTGACTGACAGACTGACTGATAATCAACACCCAGCCCAAACCGCTTGCCCTAGAAGGCTGAAAATTTGCAGGAACGTTACTCATAAGTAGTAGGCGCGTACTAAGAAAGATTTTTCCAATCCGCCACCATCTTAAAAATGGCGCCCAGAAATGTAAAAAATATTCTCTATGCAATTAAGTACGCGCGTTTCAACCGATTTCAAAAATATTTAGTACACAAGTTTGCTTTAACCTTAAGACGGGCTGAATGGTCTTTCGGGTTCGATTTTTCGCTATCTTTTAAAATGGCGCCCAGAAATGTAAGAAAATATTCTCTATGCAATAAAGTCTGCGCGTTTCAACCGATTTCACAAATATTTAGTACAATGGTTTCCTTTAACCTATAGACGGGCTGAATGGTATTTTAGGTTCGATTTGTTGCCATCTTTTTAAATGGCGGCCAAAAACTTAAAAACCCTTCTTTATGGAATAATGTCCGCGTAAAAAGTAATAAAAAATATCCCGACGGGCTGACGGACTGTGCCGAGTGCCTTCGCTCCTGGGGTGCTAGAAAAATATTAGTCATCAGTAAAATCTACACATTCTTTATATCATTTTAGATGGAAGTTCTTATTACACGTGAGCGACGCCGCGGGTAACGGCTAGTACTTATTATTATATTTATATTATATTATTACTATAGTTTAGTATGTGTTGTTTGGATTGGATTCATGAATGAAGACATCTTATAGGGCTAAACCAAAATTGACCCGGATTCGTGTCCTTTTGAAGTCTTAACGGTTATAATAATAATAATAATAATAAGATGGCTTTATTATGGGATATCCAGCTCAGACGAATCTGATTTCCAGCTGGGTCCCGTAAACAAAATTGGTACAAGAAATGTTACAGTTGGAAGAATGCAATACAATATTATGTAAGGAATAAGGTGGAGCGTTTAGTTTATCAGGAGAGCAGTGACACCCCTACGAAACTCGGCAATGGATTGGGTGAAGTCGTGAAGGGTTTGGGGGAGCGCGTTCCAAAGGGCAATGGCGCGACAACGTGGGCTAACTTCGCGGAGGTGAGTGAGGAGTGAGGGAACTTGAAGCTTTGTGCGTTGCCTACGCTATATCAAGGCCCGAGTACGCTCTTCTGGCTAGGGGGGACTTTTAAGGAACGCGACACCTTGTTTTTTGCTCTTTTCTTTTCGCAGACGGCGCTCGTAGCAGTCCCATTTTAAGGGATCTTCCATTTATTTGAAATTGGAGAGAGCGTGCATAAATATGATGGGCCAAATTTTTTAATAAAAAATTACTATTTTCCAGCGTTTCAATGCTATTAATAATGCGTAAATATTCAAATATTCCAATATTTATAATATACTTTTATTATTATTAGAAAGATTTATAATAATGATAATTATTATTATTATCAAAAACGATAATTGAAACTATTCATTGTTATGTCATTGTTCATGATACGAAACAAGCCTGTTGAAAGTTTTTCACTTAAACTTGTTGCAATTACCATTTAATTATTTATTCACACTTAAAATCTTTCGGGATAGTGAATAAATAAATTAGTGCTTTTCTGATTGTAAGAAGATCATAAGGGTCGCGAGCATGATTGTGTAACAATGGCCTTAAATAATTTTCTAGAATGTCCCAAACTCCCATTCCCAATCGACGCCGAAAGCGACCGAAACCGCTGCCGCGTACAGCGTACACGTACGTACCCAATCCCGACCCGTTCTCCCTTAAGCCCGCCGTAGCCCAGTTTCGCCGGGAGCTACTCGCCCGTCTCGTCCCTTTACTGACTCGCCTTTTCTAGCGCGGGAAAATAAGTATTTCAAATAATATGACGTCACACAGGTCCTGCTACAAGCGCTCCTGGTGGGAAAAAACGGCGAATTAAATTGTCAGTTTTACAATCGAAATTGGGTGCCGTACTCGGGCCTTGATATAGCGTAGGCAACGCTTTGTGTCGCGAGAACGAGTGCTATAGGTGTGCATATCTGCGACACGAAGAAAATGGGCACTTATGTAGGCCGGTACGAGGTCGGTCTGGAGACGGTACAAGAAAAGGTACATGTGGAGGGTGTAGAGCTGACAGAGAGTAAGCCAACCCAGCTTGGCGCGGGCGTCAGTGGCTGAAGAGCGTCGGGTTGAACCAAGTTTAGTTATGGCAGTGCGGTTTTGTAGAGTTTGGAGGGAGCGAAGGGTGGAGGCTGAAGCCGAGTTGTACAGGATGTTGCCATAGTCAAATAAGGGTTGAACCATAGTTTTGTAGAGGAGGTTCAAAAGACCGACATCAAGGGAAGGTTTGAGGGAACGTGGATTTCGTTTTTTGGAGGCGGAGATGGAGGTTGTCCAGAGCCTGTTCCAAATGCGCCACATCATCGTCCATAAAACGAAGTAGGGCGACAGGATCTTTGGAAACGGTCATCGATGCTTTGTCATCGGCAAAGAGATGTGCGGTACTATGACGAAGGGAGGCGGGAATCGCGTTGATGTAGAGAGCGAACAAGATAGGGCCAAGGACGCTACCCTGAGTTACACCGAGGGAGGACGGTAAAGATGCAGAAGCGGTTTGGCCGAGGCCGACGTATTGGGACCGATTACGGAGATACGACGCGAACCACTCAAGAGTGGACGGAGTATTATTATTATTAGTGAGAAGGGGGGCTCGCGCCCTTGCACCGATGCCACAGGCATATTGTGCACCCTGGTGTTCAGGCCTTGAATTGACCTGTGGCCACAGCGTAGCGAAGAATTCGCTCCACCGTAATAGAGGAGACCCTCAACGGTTCCAAAGTATGTGAATCAAAATATGTTAGTCTAAGCGAGGCGAAGCAGTCGCACTCGCAAAGTACGTGAGCGGATGTTTCTTCCTTCTCCTGACACGACCTACAGAGAGGGTCGTCGGCAAAACCCATCAGATGGAGATGCCTATTAAGCCGACAGTGCCCGGTCAGAAGACCGGTGGCCAGCCTAATATCCCGTCTGATGAGCGAAATTAGGTCTCTAGCACGAGACCTGAAGGGACCTTTGACTAACAGTTTTGTCTGTCTATGGCCCTCCATGTTATGCCAGAGCTGGTTTTGTATGACAGTCAACCTGTCATGCAGACACCGTTTGACGTGCCTGTAGGGGATAGGGACGGCCGGCTCCGGCCCCAAGAGCTTGGCCTCCACACCCCTTTTCGCAAATCTATCAGCTTGCTCATTGCCATGATATCCGCTATGCCCTGGCACCCAGTACAACAGAACCCTGTTGCAGGATGCCAGTCGCGCTAGCAGATCAAGGCAGCTGCGCACCAGTTGAGAGGTAATCTGACACTGGTTCAGAGCGCTCAGGGCGGCCTGGCTGTCAGAGTAAATTCTCACAGTCCGTCCGGTTTACCCCTGTTAATTCAGTAATCTGCGCAATAACAGATCGCGGCAATTTCCGCCTAGAACACACTAGCGAAGGTGCCCAGGCAAGCAGAAAAGCCGACCCTTGTGGGTTGGCCGTAATAGCCGGCGCCAGCGCCGGAATCAGTCTTGGAACCATCGGTGAACCAAATAGTTTCACCCCCAGTGCCAAGAGGCAGCAGGTTAGTCCACTCGGCCCGACTGGGAAAGTGGATGCTGAATGGCTTAGTGAAATCAAAACTGGTAACGGTTTTGTCAGAGCACATCGTTAGCGACGGCTCAAGTGCGGCGTACTCCCGAAAGAGCTTCGTATGGCTGTAATCCCAAAGTCTTGGAACCCAGCAGCCACTAATGTTGAGCCTGTAGGCCCCCATGACAGCCTCCTCCTCAATGAAGAGATGAAGAGGAAGCATGTCAAGGAGCACCTCCAGGGAAGCAGTTGGGGTTGATGAGGCCCCCGTAACACCAATGCAGGCAAGCCTTTGAAGCTTGCGCAGGGCAGCCTGCACCGTCTTAAGCCGGACCCTTGTCCACCAGACAAGTGCCCCGTAAGATAGTATGGGTCTGATGATCCCAGTATAGAGCCAGTGTACAGCCTTGGGGTTGAGGCCCCAAGTCTGGCCGACAGAGCTCCTGGTCCTCCAGAAGAGCATCTTGGCCTTCTTAATACACCGATCAAGATGCGGCTTCCATGTGAGTGAGTCTGCAATCAAAGGTCACCCCCAGGTATTTCACCTCGGTGGACATTGTCAGGACCTGGCCAAAGAAAGATATATCATTGAACAGATCCTTAGTATTCTTCCTCGTAAAAGGAACAAGGACAATTTTATCAGGATTAACGGTGAGGTTAACCGCCCGACACCATTGCTCCACGCTAGAGAGAGCAGATCTCATAAGCGCGGTAACAGTATCCGGGAACTTCCCGGTAAAGACTATCGCTACATCCAGGGTTGGCAAGTTTTAAACAAATTGTTTTAAACTTTGGTTTAAAACTTGTTTTAAACAGCCATGAAAAAAAACTTTAATTTGTTTAAAACGTTTTAAACAAAAAGTTTAAAACATGTTTTTTATGGAGAAAAATTTCGAATATTTTTAACTCTTCTTTTATTTGAAAATGAGCGAAAAGATTAAATAATAGAAATAATAAGCTCCAGTCAAAACCTTCCAATTATTCGACTGTTTCAAATGTGTGTTTAATTGTTTGGAGACCCTACCAGTTGTTTTATCCATTACCAATCTGTATTGAAGACTGATATTCCAAAAATATGATTAAGGATAACTTATTTTGTCATCTACTTAAAGCAAAGCAATAACATTTTTCCTATGTGGTTTCTCAACACTGTTGGTACATTTTACTGTTCTAAAAGGATTACGCGTAATCTATAAAGCCAGGCCTTTGACAGTGCTAAAATTAATACGCCTAATCCGAAAACGGAAAACATGAGCGCCTACAAATAAGTAAGGGGTGGTGAAGTTTCAAATGTATGATGAGTTCTGACCAAGAAACTCGGAAGTACGGAAGCGGAAATGACTGAATAGTGGCCACAAAAGAAATCAGGCATTTAGACTTTAGGGGTTAAATGTACAAATTTACGCATCACACTCATTTTGTATCCGCTATTAAAAAAATTATATTTTCCTTTTGAAAAGATCGTTTGCTCTTTTTTAAAGTCAGTAGAATTTTTCAAATATTCAATATTGTACTCTCAACACGTACTCCCTTTTAAATAATTAATTTCATGATAAAATGTTTTCCGAAAATCTAACTTTAAATCGTGTTATAAACAATAAAAACACAAATTTTTTTAACTAAGTTTTTGCCAACCCTGACAAGGACCCTTTCTTACACCTTCAAATTCTAAATTTTAGGAGCTCTTGATTTTCCTGTTTGACTTTGCAGTACATGTTCGTTGTACGTTGGTCTAGGGGTATGATACTCGCGCTGGTTGCGAGTGGTACCAGGTTAAATCCCGGAAGGTCGCGTCTTAGAGCTTCATATTATAAATTTAGGAGTATTTTTATTTTCGTGTTTTACTTCTCAATACGTTTCGTGGTTCGTTGGTCTAGGTGTATAATACTTGCTTTGGGTTCAAGTGGTCCCTGGTTCTAATTCCACACGGACAATTTCTTACACCTTGAAATTCTAAAGTTATTCAATATTGCACGCTCAAAATAATTAATATCATAAAATAATTTCGGAAAATCTATTTTGTTCTTGAAAATGCGTAAATTTGTAGTTTTTTCAATCAATTTGGAGGGAATAAATCGACTAACTGTTAAATCAGTTGATTGAATTAAATATTGATTAAGGATTAAATTAATATAAATAAAGAAAAATTGCAATATCGGGACTTCAGTCAATTGATAAACGTCACTCTTATCGTTTGTTTTTTCTGTCTTGGTCCAAACCAAGACCTTTTTTTAATCAAGTAGGTTGTGAAAATAAGCGCCTCGCGCTGGCGGGAGTAGTGGCTTAAATGGAGAGCCGCGATATAGACTATTAGATCTGGAAGAGTGATTTAAACATGTTTAAAACTAGTTTTTTTGTGTTTTTTTACTGTTTTTTTTCAACTTGTTTAAAAAACAGTTTAAAACAAAAAATCGTGTTTTAAACAATAAAAAACACAACTTTTGTTTTTTTTAAAAAAACTTAATTTTTGCCAACCCTGGCTACATCGTCCGCATACCCGAAGCAGCTACAGCCCCCAGCACCCCCGAGCCTCCCCAAGAGTTTGTCGACCACCAGGCACCACAACAGGGGGGAGAGCACTCCACCCTGAGGGCAGCCCCTGCTGGTAGTCACCCCTAGAGAGTCCCCAAGGAGGTACGCCGACACCTCGCGGTCGGTAAGCATGGACTTGATCCAGCGGCCAAGAGAGTCGCTGATGCCAAATCTCTTAACAGCTTCAGTAATAACCGAGCTAGAGACCTTGTCAAAGGCCCCCTCAATATCGAGGAAGACGGCCAGTGAAATTTCCTGAAACTCGAATGCCCTTCGTAAGGCCGTGAAGGGCCGTCTCAGTGGATTTGCCTTTTTGGTAAGCAAAGTGTGAAGAAGAGAGAGGATCTACCGAAAGTGCCTCGTCTCTAATGTACCTGTCCACCAGCTTCTCCATAATTTTGAGGAAGAAGGAGGTCAGGCATATGCGTCTAAATGCCTTCGCCTCGAGGTAGGAAGCCTTCCCGGGATTTGGGAATAAAGATGACTCTAGAGCGTTTCCAGTCTCGAGGTATGTGACCGAGAGCAACGCAGAGTATGTAAATCTTGCATAGCGGAGAGGCGATGTGGTCTAAGCCCTCCTGGAAAAGCAGAGGGAAGACCCCATCGGGTCCCGGAGACTTGTAGGGCTCAAAACAGTTGACAGCCCACCGAAGCTTAGGAATCGTGACAACCTGTCTGGCTACAAGCCAGTCTTCCCTCTTAGCCCTGTGCAGGACAGGGTAGAGAGAGTCGGGGTTTGTTTGATTGATAAAAGTAGAGTCAGGAAAATGGACCTCCAGCATGTGCTTAAGAGTCTCAGCCCCAGACTAAGTGTACACACCTTCCCGCAGCTTAATAGAATTACGTCGATGTGTGCTGTCGTGCGCTAGAATCTTCATGACCCTAGCCGTAGCAGGGCTATTGGAGACTTGCTCACAGAAGGTTCGCCAGGAGTCCTTCTTAGCAGCTCTAATGGCCTTGTTGTAGGTGTTAAGGGACTGCCTGTATCCAGCCTAGTCACCCGTGCGCTTGGGTTTGTTAAAGAGCCTGCGCGTGTATTTCCGAAGCCGGCTGAGATCCGCGTTCCACCAAGGGACAAGCCTCGAGCACTGTAAATCACCAACAGCCCTATCAAGATCCTTTGGTGAAGTAAGTTTAGGAGTGTGACCCCCTCCGTAGCGTAGGATTAGGTCTTCCCTATAGCCGGCCCAATTAGTCCGTTTTGGATTGCGTATCTCCGTCCCCGCCGGGACAGAGGTAGTCGCGACAGTAAAGCAGATGTGCCTATGATCCGACAGAGGCGGCTCATTAGACACATGCCAGTTAGACACGGAAGACACGAGGTTTTCCGTGGCTAGCGTGAGGTCAATGACCTCCCTTCTATTAGAAGTAACAAAAGTAGGTTCATTGTTTTGATTAAGAATATAGAGTTTACAACCAACTAAATATTCTAGTAAATCATCACCTCTCCTGTTGCAGTCAGAACTGCCCCACGTGATGTGATGAGCATTTGCGTCGCAGACAATGATTAGTTTGTCCCCTCTCTTTTCACATTGATTGACCAAATTGATCACCTCAATTGTCGGGAGAGAGTCCGCGTCGTGGGCAAAGTATGCAGAGGCAGCCGTGATAGGCAACTTGGCATGCCCAGTGGCCAGGACTAGCTTCACGGCCGCCGTGTCCTGGGACGTGTACAGCGGTAGAGAGATACAACAAAGATCCCTCCGAACCAGAATACACGCCCTAGGTCTAGCAGCAGTATGGTCATAAAATAGTGACCCCGCCGCGTCAAGACCGAGGATTTTGCCATGGCAAATCCACGGTTCTTGTATGAGATCAAGACCCTCTATAGCAAACCTCCTGCAGAGTACCGCAGAGGCCGCCTTACTATGGAGCAGATTGATTTGAATTGCACGTAGCGTCCCTATGGTCCTTAAGAGAGGGGTTCAGAAGGGACCTAGCTACACCTCATCGGTCCCGAGAGAGCTAGTGGCACCTCCCCCCCGACAGGCAAGCTCCCAGTCCCAAGATCCTCCCCCTCATCAGGACCACTAGAACGCACATCGGCTGGATCCCGAAGGGTCCCATCCGATCCTTCCAGTAGGGTGGACTCATCCATGGAAGAACAAGCTTCCGAATGAGCCACCCCCTCCCCCTCTGTGCCTAGAGCGACACCAGCGAGCTCCACAGCGATATCCCCCATCTCGCTAGTCCCACCCCCTGCCGTAGATTCGGCTGCAGTTGTTTTGGTGGTTTCCGTGTGCTGTAGGAGTTTGAAGGAACCCTTGTCCACTCCAGTGAAGCCCACGAAACCAGCATTCTTAATGGCGTCCAGCGAGGAGCCATCGATGGACAGTACCCAGTACCGCACGGCCCTGTCCACGTATGTCCGGATACATTTCCAATATTCGGTTGCAAAGCCTTCGTTAAGGGCCTTTAGGCGCCGGAACAGCACCGCCGGCTCTTTGGTGATCTGGTCCCTAGTGCGGAACATTACCTTAAACGGCTTAGGGAGTTCGCTAGCTCTCATTACTGAGAGCACCGCATCCCCCACCACCGAGTAGGTGGACGGAGTAACACCAACCGACACGATGATACCGAGGAGGATTTCATGATTGACAGAATCAAACGCTTTGGCAATGTCAAGAAACACCACCCCAACGAAATTACTCTCAGAGACATGAGTAACAATTGTTTCAACGAGGTTGAAAACACAGGTAGTCGTAGAATGTTGGGGGCGAAAACCAGATTGTAAAGGATAAAGTACATTGTAGTCGTGAAGAAATGTTTGTAGTTGGGATTGCACGACCCGCTCGCAGATCGTAGAAGCCGCGGGAAGAATAGCAATAGGCCGGTAGTTGTTCGGATCCGTGCGTTCGCCCTTCCCTTTAAAGAGTGGACAAACGCGAGCAAGTTTCCAGTCAAGAGGAAACACGGAGGTACGGAAACTCTCATTGAGGAGGTGAGTCAAAGGTTCAGCTAAGAGGATGGCGGAACCCTTGAGATACGAGGGGGGATACCGTCGGCACCAGTGGCTTTACTGCCCGATATGGCTTTGAGCAGGGCAAAGACTTCTTCAACTGTCGTATCCCGTATAGAGAACAAGGCGTTTGGTGTGAGTGAGGGTGGAGGAACACCAGCAACGGGTTTAGGGATGAGTGCTGTGAAGGTCGAATTAAGTAAGTCGGCCAGGGCCTGGGGATCAGTAACAGTGCCAGTGGCTGCGCGCAGCTCTGTGACGCCGGAAGAGGGTGTCGATAGATTCCGTTTCAAGGTTTTCCAAAGAAGGCGCGAGTTCCCGGTACAATCCGCGATCGCTGAGCGAAGGTGATTGCGTTTGTCTTGTATGAGTTGAGCATTAACAGCGTTACGGAAGTAACGAAATTGATCATCATGGTGGGCACCATTGGCACCATGGCGGCGCGCCCGATGGTGGTCGCGGAGGTACGCTAGGTGGCGCACTGCTGGAGTAAACCAAGGGGGGGATGAGGTACAAACACGACGCGACACAGTGGGGGCATAAAGATCAAGGGCAGATATAAATGAGCTACTAAGATGATGCCACAGTTCATCAACCGACAACGATGGTGGGACGGAGGCTAGAGACGCGTTGAGAAACGAGCAGAAGGCTTCGGGAGAAAAAGCGCGGTAGGAACGAGTTTTCAGAATTACCGTAGGCTTCGGTAGGCGCGATATTTTGCGGACACAGAGAATAAGGTCGTGGTCTGAGATGCCAACGGAATCGACGGCCGTGTGACAAACTCTATGTGGGTCGCTAACGTAGATATGGTCAATAAGGGTCGACGTAGTGAGGGTCACACGAGTAAGAGTTTGAATCAACTGCTTAAGACCTGTAGTAGCAGATTTCAGCAGTTTGCCGCGGGAGTCAAGACGTTTAAGGGCGTCACAATTGAAGTCCCCGAGAAGAAAAAGTTCCCCAGGGTGAGAGGTCTGGATAGAATCTAAACTATCTTTCAGCGCGTTAAAATGGGCTTCTGGAGCCTGTGGAGGTATGTAACACGCGCCAATAACAACAGGACGAGACGAGGGTAGAGAGAGCTTGATAAAGGTGATCTCCAACGGAGGGCAGGTGTGAGTCAGTGGGGTGATCGGGAGATTTTTACGCCAGTAGATGGCAACCCCTCCACCACGGCCGGAAGACCGATTGACATTGTGGAAGTTATATCCCGAGATATGTGTGACGTTTCAGTCAGGCAGAGTATGTCAAGAGCCTTTGTAGTAAGGAGGAGGTGGACAGCGGATACTTGATTCCGAAGGGCACGCACGTTTAGGTGAGCAATGGCAAGGCCTCTAGGACGGGAGCTACAAGAGGGGGGAAGTGACTGACGAGGGGATGTGACAGGAAGGGTTGTGGGTGGAGAAAAGGAAGTGGGTGGTCAACAATGGCGGCCAAGGGGCACAAGGTTAGAGGAGGTAGTATCGAGCGGATAATGCGAGCCGTGGTAGGCCATGGGAAAATAAAGCGGTTGCTGTGGAGGGTATGGTGAACGGATAGTGCGTTCATGTTGATAGGCCATCGGTGGCGGAGCCCACTGAGAGGAAGCGCGATTCGCCCTGTAGTGATCCGGGAAGAGTCTCGGGTCATGAGCCATACCCCCAGAAGGAACGCTGTCGGAGGCCGATGGGTCAGGGCGGGTCTGCTGCACAGCCTTAACCGAGGTACTCTGAGAGAGGTGAGGAACACTGTCTAGAGAGTCAACAGGAGGCCTCCGCAGCACTTTGAAGCCGCGAATATAAAGACCACGTTGGGATTGCGAGAGAGCCCATTCTTCAGCGCACCCCTACTCTGAAGGATAGACCTGATTTCGAGGCAGTGTTTATAAAAATGGATCTTACTCCTCAGGAGCTCTGGTCACCCCGACGGTACCTTGGACATCAGCGCAAAAATTCGCGCCCGTTGGCCGGGACCTCTGATGAGGCGAGTGCTCATTGAGGTTGGCATGGGAGAAAGAATCCACGCCGGAGAACACGTGTAAATAAAAGTTGTTTTAAACTGTCCTTTTTGAATGTACAAAGCGGTCGTAAACGCGAACTATGGTCGGAACTTTACCCTCAGATGCTCACAACAAACGCTGCTGTCTTTGCTATTGCGGAAACGCACTTCCGTGACGATGAAGTACCTGAAGCTTGCCCTGGCTTTCATTGGTTTGTAGCCCAGGACTTTTAGGGTTTGACCTAGAACATTTGAACATAAAGATGAAAATTGGTACATGTGTTGTTTTTGACCCAACAAAAAATATACTAAAAGTCCCCTGCTGTAGAGCGCGAGCTTTCGCCGCCATCTTGGAAAATGGCTGCCGGAAATGCCAGCTTCAATGTATTCCACGTTCTTCTTCAAAAATTATGAAAATTGGTACACGTTATGATTGGAACCACATGAACATCATGGCCAAATTTTACAGCTCTGTGTTCAATACTTTGGTCGCCATATTGGAAAATGGCCGCCGTTAATGTTAGGTACAGTATATTTCACCATGTTGTTGTAAAATTATGAAAATTGATAGGTATTACAATCAGTGCTGTGTGAACCTCATAGTAAAATTTTGAAGCCATTTACTAGATATTTTGGCCGCCATGTTGGAAAATGGCCGCCATCAATGTCATATAGATACAGTATATGGTTCAAAAATTGGTAATAATTATGTTGAAGACCGTCTTAGCATTATACGTGAATATTGAAGACGTGTTACTGATAGTTTGGGCGCCATCTTCGAAAATGACTGCTGGAAATGCTAAATATATTTCATATATATAAATCTTTTTGAAATTCCTTTTTTGAATAGATGATTTTCATTAACGTAATAAACAACAAAAAATGGATATCTCGAAGCCGAAATTATCGACGCCATCTTTAAAAATGGTCACATGAAAATCATTGCCCTAAATTCTGAAAGAAAGAAAAGTTATTCTAAGCTGTTATTCTCAACATGTTGATTAGAGAATATGATTTAATATGGCGTTTATACATTCTAGTGTTCTTTAAGATTAGAATTTAGACAAACCTCTAGCATTTCATACATTATCATCGTCATCCTGAAGATTTTTCATAATAATTGCATGTCAGAACCCTTGATTAGGCGCTACACATAGCTGGGGGCCTTATCAGCGCCCCCCCATCATATTCCAAATTGAACCTGCGGAACCGCCGTCATGGCATACGGGATCGGCCAGTGGGACCGACAAACGCCACTTGAGCAGGTGACAGAAGCTGGACACCGTCAGCGGCGAGCCCAGTAAGAAGGTGGTCGGTGACAGGGAAGGATTAAGGCAGCAGAAGACTCGAGGGGACGGGGAAGTTCTCTCCAAGCAAAACAGTGCCATACGGCCCAAACAAATAGTGTATCTGCGAACAGTAGAGGGTTGCCAATAGCGGAGGCGAGCCATGGCAACACCTGAGCGGGAGCGAAACGGCCCAGAAAAACCTTCACGGAATGGGGCAAGGAACGGTCTGAACCAAGGGTGAACCCAAGGAACTCCCGAACCATCACACCGAACTCGGGCCCGCTCCGCCACGACAATTCCTTTGAGTTAAAAAGGTTAAAAGAACACTTCTTTCATTTACGTGCTGTAACTGGGTTTGGTTATGATAAGGCGTGGTTTAAAGTAATGACAGATAATCAACATTTTACTTATTTGTTGGGCTTTTTTAATGACCATATTGCATCTAAGGAAGCCATTGCTGCCGAAGAGAGATTTCTTTTCGCTTTTCTTAGGGTGATAATTGACACGTCCAAGCTTCAACTATGTAGATATTAGACGTATAATGGAACCCTTGCCACACATACTGTCAAGTCCTCATTTGATCTCGCTAAGTTTCATCCAACAACAGACGCCGCAAAACTGCATTTTTTCCGAGCGTATCTTCAAGTCCAACAATAGCTGGGAAACGATTTATTCCTGAACAGTGGGGATTGGTTCGCGATCGCGAAAGTCGAAGACCCATTCACACCATTCTCCTTCCGGCATCAGATGAACTTATAACACTCATTATTTGTACCTGCAGTCTGCAGAACATCTTGTATAAAGAACTGTGAATGTAGACGATCTGGATTAGCTTGCTGGGCCGTGTGTGGTCATTGGCAAGGTATTAGCCGTAATAAAAAAATCTTCAGGATGAAGAGAAATATGAACGAAATGTTAAAAATGTGTCGTAAATCTAATCCTTAACGACACTAGAATGTTTACACCCCATATAAAATGGTTTTTCCTAACCAAAATCCGAGTAATATGGCATTCCTTTTTTTCAGATTTTAGATAGTAATATTTCAGCGACCATTTTTGAAGATGGGTCAATAATTTAGACTCGAAGATAGTTAATTTTATGACATTTAATACGTTCATGAAAATCATCTACTCAATAAAAAAATATTGAAAAAATTAATATATCGGTAATATATTTGGCATTTTAAACAGTCATTTTCGAAGATGGCGCCCAAACTATCAGTAGCACGTCTTCAATATTCAAGTATGATGTTTAGACGGTCTTCAACATAATTATTACCAATTTTCATAATTTTTGAACCATATACTGTAACTAAATGACATTGATGGCGGCTATTTTCCAACATGGCGGCCAAACTAACCGACTAATGGCTTCAATATTTTACTATGAGGTTCACACAGCTCTGATTATAATACCTATCAATTTTCATAATTTTCCAACAACATGGTGAAATATACTGTACCTAGCATTCACGGCGGCCATTGTCCAATATGGCGACCAAACTATTGAACAGCTGTAAAATTTTGCCATGAAGTTCATATCGTTCCATTCATAATGCGTACCAATTTTCATAATTTTTGAAGAAGAATGTAGATTACATTGATGCTGCCATTCCCGGCGGCCATTTTCCAAGATGGCGGCGAAAGCTCACGCTCTACAGCAGGGGACTTTTATTATATTTTTTGTGGGGTCCAAAACAACCCATGTACCAATTTTCATCTTTATGTTCAAATGTTCTAGGTCAAGCCCTTTTTTGGCCTATCTGTCCTGGCCTATTGGGCTTAATCGACGTTGTGGTGACAAAAAAGGGGGCGGTTTGGGTGTCATGGTCGCGGATCCTACCCCCTGTCGGCTTGTGCGGTCGTGTTTTGAGCATATGTGGGTGGAAATTCGGTGTGGCGCGTTTGAGATTCTTCTTGCGGTCGTGACAAAGAGGATTCCAGTTGGAATAGTGGTATTTTTCAGTGTCTCTCGAGAGACCTAGCTCAACTCAATGCCGATGGTCGTAGGCCGATCTGTATTCTGGGCGATTTTAATGCTCATCTTCCTGACCTTGATGGGCGGGACAACTTGACGGGCCGCCGACTTGTTTCGTGGGTTTTGGATCATGACTTGACGATTGTAAATACCCTATCTGACGTGTGCGCAGGCCAAACCACATGGTCGGCTCGGGGAATGTCATCCACCATTGACTATGCCCTTGGTAATGAGCGGTTTATGTCTCTTCTATCGCGAATGGAGGTCGATGAGGACGGTCTTTTAAGCCTGGGAAGCGATCATAACGCAATAACCTTGACTTTAAACGTCTCCTTGAGGGGTAGCGCAGGTGTAGTTCCTGTGTCAACCACTTCACGGTGGCGAACGAATGACTCGCGTAAAGTCGAGGCCTATAGCAAGGCAGTCAATGAAGCATTACTTCGTGACCGGGTCACGACGCTTGATGACTTCCAGTCGGTCGTACTCGCGGCGGTGTCCGAACAGCTCGGCCGTTCGGCGGGGAGAGGTGCGCGACGATCCCTGAAACGTTGGTTTGACAATGAGGTGAAACAGGCTATAAAGCGACGTAAGGAGGCTAACAGGATGTATCGTAGGGCAGCTCGTGATGCTCGTCGGCCCAACAGTGCTGTTTCGCCTCAGTTCCTTGATACGCTATGGCAATCGTACCGCACGTTTAAGAGGGACGTGGCCCAACTCGTGGCGCGAAAAATTGGTGACGTAAACCGGGCGACGGAACGGGATATCCTTTATTTTAACTAGAACTAGGGTTTGCCAACCCATTGTATGTTTAAAAAAAATATACAATCTATACAATATAGTTGAAAGTGTTTTTGAAAAGTTTGGTGTTAACGCGTTGTGCGGTGACGCACGTGTTCGGAAAAATACCGAAGAGACTAACCCCAAATACGGGCGTGGATTGGCGACCCGAGAAAAAATCGTGGCGCTAAAAAGAGAGACCCAAGAAAAAGGAGAGAACAAAAAAAAGTGATAGAGGGACGAGTGAGGTAGAGTGCCGATTCGGACCAAGTCCGGATTGTACTCCCCTCGCCCTGATGCTTGCTAGCTCGATCCGACTGACCCCGAGAACCACCAAAAAGTTCCCCGAGATCGATGGATACTTTGCCACCGATCTACATTAAAAAAAACTCTCGAGAGTGAGTCCCGTAAACCGACTCCGGCGAAGAACGGAAAACAAGGTTCAATCAACGAAAGACAAGGACCCATCGCCGAAGGCGCACCATCAAACGTAACGTACTCTTTTAAACCAAAAACTATATACTTAATGAATGAACAACTTAAATGAACTGATTAAACCACTTGGTTAACGATTAAGGTTTTTATGAAACCTAGACTATTAACGAATTTATTAAGTTAAAAGCAATTACTATTGTTCATCATTAACCTTAAGTTAATGATATAATATGTTGGTTATTAGAAATAAAATTGTTCCCTAACACTTGGCAAACCCTAACCTCCATCGAATTATTATACCATGAAAACAATTCCCCTAGACAATAAACTGACCTTAAAATTAATTACAAATCCCTTAGACAAATAGATGCGTCTCGCTACCCCAACCCTTTCCACAGGTACGCGAGTATTCCCGGGCCAATGGTGATTTTTGTAGTTTCAGGAGACTCAAGGTAAGTCCTGGAGAGTTGAAATTAAAACTCAATAATTAAGAATAGAAAGAATCGCTGCACAACGCGCCTATGGGGGACTCGCCGGTTCCTTTTTCCCTTCAAGGTGGTGCTCTTTTAGAGGTAGGGGAGGTGACATATTTGGGGGCCAAATTGACAAATAGGGTGCCATTTCTGGGGAGCCAGATACCTACCTGGCTGCGAAAGCTAATCGCTTGGCTGGCACCATTAAACACAAGGGCTATCACTCGTACAACAAATATAGTGTCATGAGGACACTGTGGAAGGCTGTGGCGGTTCCGGCCCTTACTTATGCGAATGAGGTGCTGTGTCTGAGTGCCACGACGTTTCGCCGTCTCGATCAGGCTCAGTTCTCTGTCGGAAAGGCTGCTTTAGGTGGTAATTTTTTGGCTGCCCATGCGTCAGTTAAGGGGGAAATGGCTTGGTCGACCTTCGAGGAGAGGGACGCTAAGAGTAAGCTGCGTTTTCTGGGGAGGCTTTGGTATATGGACGACTCATGCCTTGCTAAGCGCGTCTACCTTTACATCCGCGCGATGCCCCGTAAGACTTCGTGGTTACAGAGCGTGGAACGCCTACACGATCGTTATGGTGCCGGTGTGTCAAGGCGCGACGTTGGCTCCCTGCGGGATTGGTACAGGGTTATAGATCGGGTGGTGGTCGAATCTTCGCATGAACGGTGGCGAATGGAGCTTAGTCGGCACCCGAGCCTGACTCGTTACGCTTTGAAGGAGCGGCCGGCTCTTGAGCAGTTTTATTCGAACTCCATCTCGAGTAGTTTTCTTTTTTTGGCCAGATCTGGTGCTCTTCCGACTGGCGCCCGCTTATCGCGTGTTTTTGGGAACGCAGACCCTGGTTGTGCACTTTGTGGGGCAGCGCGAGAGGACGTGGAACACATCCTTATGGTGTGTCCGGTCCTTACTCCCACAAGGGCTTTGTACCAGAATTTTGGGAATCCGACCCTTGAGGATAGGCTGGCTCTTGGTTGTGATTTTGCGCATGGCGTCATTGAGATCACCAAATTGGTTTTAAGTCGATGGGCGTCCTTACGCCTCCAGAGCTCTTCGTGATCCGTTCCGCCTCTCACCACCAGTGTCCGGTCCTTACTCCCACAAGGGCTTTGTACCAGAATTTTGGGAATCCGACCCTTGAGGATAGGCTGGCTCTTGGTTGTGATTTTGCGCATGGCGTCATTGAGATCACCAAATTGGTTTTAAGTCGATGGGCGTCCTTACGCCTCCAGAGCTCTTCGTGATCCGTTCCGCCTCTCACCAGCATTTGGGTTTTTGGTTTTTGGGTTTTTTTTGTTTGTTTCATATTTTGCGGCTGTATAAATTTGTATGTTTATGTATATTCCATTAATTTTATTATTGTGACGTGATTCTTTGTCCTTAGCCAATTTGGTTTCGCTATTGATATTGATATTGTTATTGTCGGTATATTTGCTTTTTACAAATCTTATATGTATTTTTTGGACCTGTGAACCCCTTGCGGGTTCCTCCCTGATTCAAAAGGGGTTATTTGGGTCAATAAACATTCATTCATTCATTCACGTTCACCCTGGGCTTCACGTTCGCGAAGGGTAGCCTGGGCGGACCGATAGAGGTCACGCTGTCGCGGGGACCGATCGGGCCACGTAGAGAGAGCGAAGCTATTGTCACTGGCGCGTAGACGCGAGATATAGCGAAGAAAAGTTGATCTGAATTCTGCGGTTTGTAGAACTACCTTGTACGGACGAGGTCGCGATTCAGGAGCCGGAAGGGGAACGGCACCCAAACGGAAAAAATCAATATCACTAGGCAGATCACACGCGGTCAGCAAACCGCGAATGGTGGCGATGCCGTCAGCATCATCAAGAGACTCAGGAACGTTGAAGACGAGGACGTTATACCGGCGGTCGCTCCCTGTAGGTGGGCGAGCGGACGGTAAATGTTTTGAGGAGAGGCGGGTAACTGCAGCCGTTCGGGCACTAATTTGAGCAGAAATGTCTGCAGACTGAGAATCAAGTTTAGCGAGGATAGTAGTATAGTTTTGGGAAATGAGATCAGAAGTCGTGTGCAAGAGAGTTTGTACCTCAGTGGCAACGTGACGACGTTGTTCATCTAGCTTGGCGGCAAGGGATTCCGAGTGGGAGTCAAATTTCGAGGAGAGGGAGGCAAGCGTAGACGCTAAAGAGCGAATCTCTGCAGCAGATTTCTCAAATGAGAGTTCGAGAGCGGTTTTTTTGGAAGCGTGAGATCCAGTAGTGCTGGTAAAATTGGTTGCGAGGGTGGCGAGGTCAAGCTGGCTTTGTGTAACAGTTTTCCGGAGAACACATACCTCGCAAACAAAAGCCAAGTCAAGATCAGGTTTAAAGGCCACCTTACCATCGAATTCAGTATTTTCATAAAGCACAAAAGGAGTACATTTCGTGCAAGAGATCCAGTTAATAGTATCATTCACTACATCGACGCGAATACGGGCGCGACGAGGGCGCGAGATAGCACCTTTAACCATAACGAAGCGGGGGAGAGAAACCGACGTTTAGGTGGGTCTGAAAAACTCTAACGGGATTTCAGCGGGACCGTCCCAGCAGGATCAAGCAGAAAGACGCACAAGGAGATGACCAAGGCTTATGAAGAAAGATTATCAAAAATAGCGGCAAAACTCACTAAATAAACAGAACCTAACGTGCAGGTTGCACAAAATCGAAGCCCGAACGTTCACAAATACAGCACAAGCGGTTATAAGAGTGCACGCGGGAAAATAAGACGCAAAAACTTAAAACCTAACGCGGGAAACGCGAAGCGTGGCAAGCCTAGCAGACGAGATTTTCGGTTCAAGCGAGCCGAAAATTAAATACACATTTAAATTATATATATCAAGCCCTTAAATAGAATTCTTGAGGACATACAGTAAAGGTTAAACATGACCATTTCGCACGCGTATCCCTTCTTACACTGCTGTATAAGCTTTGCAGCAGAAAAAGGGGTTTACCCTTAATCTAAAAGATTAGAGCAGCAGATTTCGAGCAGCTTTTATGAAAGACAAATCTATGGTAACTCATGTTTTAAAAAAATTAATTTCAAAAATAACCTTTTACACAGAGTAACACTTAAAAGTAATTAAAAAGCACCAACGTCAATTTAACATAAAACACCAAATTAGTCTCAAAAAAAACCTCTTTTTAAAGGTTTTATAAACACTTTCTGGCATTAATATACACCTCTATTCGAATTGATTTTTAACCCTTAACAGGATTTAAAAAGCACCTTTAGTGAAGGTATTACTTCGCACCATTTTCAAAGGTGCGTATTGACATCCTCTGGAAGGTGCTTTTAAACACCAATAGGGTTGCTTTTGGGGATGCATTAGGAAAATCCTCTAAAAGTGTCAAATAGTTCTATTATTTTTAACAGTGTAGCATTATTATTACAACCTCACGGAGTAAAATTATATTATTTTACCCGACTCTCCGAAGTCTAGCTGGCACTTAGCAAAGGTGCGGAGAGGTGTTCAATCGTGGCAGTGTACAGAGTATATTCGACTTCGCCTTGAGCTGTAGATTTTTTTATAAACACTCGAGAGAATCTGACACTCATTACACTTAGCAGAAACTGTTGTTTCACATCGAAAGTCAACTGGATAAGTTAACAAGAAAAGGAAGAACCTGTAGAGATTCAAATTTTTAACTTACGTTTTTGTGATAAAGAGCCCAGAACTTCCAGATACTTCAAAAAGACCAAGAGAATGAAGTTTTTAGTCTGATGAACGGAGTTTTCAGGTCTGGTAAGAATGGTTATCAGAGATAATTGCACTGCCCAAATAACTGTTACAATAGTTGTCAAAAGGTAATTCTATGGACAAAAGAAAATACATTTTTGTTTAAGGCCTGCTAGGCATACTACATGGCTCCCTGAAACAAATATGTTACAAAGTTACTTCTAAAACACTGAATTAGCAAAAGCTGATTCATAAAAGTATGACACTATTAAAAAGAAAATGTTTAATTATAATATAGTAATTAATGCAGCATAACATCACGCTTTCTTAATTTTTATATTTATAGCCACTTTTTCGTAAAGTCACGTATTTCTTTGCGAAATCATTAATGAAAGTGAAAAAGAAGACCATTATATGAAAGAAACACTAGCGTATTTCATTTACTGCACTAAGATCGCTCGCCATTTGCTTTAGACATAGTTTTCTCTCCAGTGTTGCCAGGCCGTTTGAGAGCCAAACATTTGCAGAGAGAAAGACTAGCTGTTCAGCTTGAACCAGCTCTTACTAATTTGGCTCAAAGGTCTGCCAACACTGCACTGAACTTAAAGCTGAGCGAGAGGAGAGGAATTTTCTCTGGCTTAAACAATAAATACAATGTATTATGCCATGAAATCCTAGAGCCTTGATCGATCACATGCTGCTCTGGAAAGACAATACACTAATGAAAATCGCTGTGTATCCGTTTACTATAAACACTTGCAAATTTTAGATTTTTAAATTCGTTTCCATTATATGTATTAATCTTGTTACTGTCGTTGATTAATTTTACTTAATTAAGCTTAGCGCGCTGTAGACTACTACTAACAATACCAGGTACGCGTCAGTTTCGCGTCTAAGCACAATTGAAGTATTCTTACAGAAGAAGTTCAAATTTTCGATACCTAGATATATAAGTTAAGGAGACGAATTTGAAAACAATTGCCTGTCAGCAGACAAAACTAAACTATTATACATTGGTGATTCGAAGGAAGGCAAAACTCTTCAGAAAAGCGTTATGGGAAGCCAAAGATCCTGACTACAGACCTGCTATGTCAGATGCCGAGAGAAAGAGTAATGACAAAGCAATATCTCTGTTATTTTTAGTGGTTGAAGACAATTTCTTAGACGACATTGGAATTTATTAGAGAGCGTCTTATGCATGGACCACATTAGCGGACATGCACACAATGTATGGTCTTTTAGATATTATGCAACTCATGAGGGATCTGTTTAACGTTAATAAAAAGACAGAAGAGATGGTGCAAACCTATTTGGCTAGAACTATGGATTTTCATAGAAAATTAGAAGCATGTGAATACGGCTTTACAGATAAAGTAGTTGCGTCAATTATGATTTTGGGCCTTCCTTAAAGCTTCAGTAGAATTGCGCCGAATCCCATTCAACCGAACCCAATCACATTCGACCGACCCACACTTCGGGTTTTACCCGATGGAATTTAAATAAATAAAATTTAATTTACTTAAAACAATTTTTGGCCCACGTATAATGTTTCTAAATTATTATTTTAAATTCAAGGATTATAAGAACAAAATAGTAAAATTCAAGGATTATAAGAACAAAATAGTAAAATTCAAGGATTATAAGAACAAAATAGTAAAATTCAAGGATTATAAGAACAAAATTATAATAAAGCAGCAAAATATGACATAATAAACCAATTGCTAATATTTATTTATTTTCGTGAAAGTACTTTGAGCCAGCCGTTTTACTGTACGTAAAGTGTATTACCGCTCCAAAAAGGAAGAGATATCCTCCTAACAAACCAAACCAAACCAAACCTATCCTAACCAAACCTAACCTATCCTGGTTTTGAACAAGAACGTTTTATTGAATGAGAGCGTTTTTGTTTAAATCTCAACCCATGCCCAAATAATCAAGTCTAATTTTAACTTGTTCTGTATACAATTATATTATATATTTAGAACGCACGGTGTTGAAAACTTCCCGAGGTTGTTTTTCATTATAATCTTGTTGCATAATCGTTAAATAGTGGCGTTTTCAAGGCAGTAAAAATGTATTTAAAACGCTTTCATTAAAAACCGACATTAATAGAAATTAAAGTACATAGCATTTTTGGGGTCGCTTAATTCGACAAATAGCGTCGTTTGAATTGTAAATACCAAGCCCAAGGTTGGACTAAATTTGTTAAAACTATTGGCGGGATTCCGTCTCATGGGAATTCGGCCTAATGTAATTCTGCGCAACGTTAATATACCTTCCTGCATTATAGGAACATCTGATTTTGAATTTGGACAATGAGGTGACATCATTAACCACGTAAACAGTCAAAGCCAGTCTCGCTATTGAAGACAAGCTGCCCCAGCAGAAAGGACACTCGTGCGGGATATGTAAGATAATCAAAAAGTGAAACATTAGGGGCTAAAAAAGCGAGCATGAAATAAAAATTTCTTACTTAAGCGAGACTGACAAATATTGACGTAACAGTAGAACTCGCTGCAGACAGCTTTCCTTTTGAAGACTTAAGCTATCCTCTAGCACCATCCTTAAACCACCGCACCATTGCTAAACCAAGGCATCATTACGTGCATCGGAGAAGGTGGAGTCTATTTATCTCTCTTCGTGGCTTCAATTAGAGTTCGTTCTGATGCAGTCACCAAATAAGTGTTTACTATAAAAAATCGAAATCGGAATAATGGGGAAGAAAAGCCCCGAACACACGTTATTCCTTTCGCCATGCAATGCCAAAGCTATGCTAGAGAGACCTTGGAAAGCCGGAGCATTACACTTGCGCGGGGGGATTATCCTCTGAACGAGTAAAAAACGGTAAGATAGACTTGAAGAAGAAGAAAGTCAAAATGGTGTCGAAGGACTTATTCGCGGAAAAACATTAGTCCCCCGTAAAAATACAACACATAAAAAGAAAAAGAAGTCGGCAAAGACGCATTAAGTTAAATGTTTCTGTTGAAGCGAATTCGGCCATATAGTGAGCGAATGCCATGACTACGAAAAGCAATATAAGGACAAAGTCCAAAAAGAAGACGTGGCATCAGGAACTCGAGAGCGAAGGAAAAACGCCGAAATGAAGGTTCCATGTCAGAATGATAGATGAAGAAACCACATCGGTTTGCGATAAAGAATTCTATCGAAAGGCAAAGAATGAAGCCGGCGTCAACTCGAACGTTTGCTATCTGGATAGTAGAGCTACGGATTATATCTCTTCTTGAAGGACAAATTAAGCGAAACGTTTAAATCGTCAGTTGAAGTTGCCGTTATACGCATAGAAAGCGAGGGCGAATAGAATTTAGCAATAAAAGGAACAAGGCAAAGTAGCGGCTGTGATGCACATGCCGACACCACAAACAAAGGCTGAAGTTCAAAGAGCTTTAGGTCTCGTCAACTTCGTGGGAAAGTATATCCCAAACCTCTCATCAAACACAAGGTATCTACGCACGCTGCTCAAGGACGACACTGATCCACAGAAGCTGCCTCAGCACGACAAGGAATGGCAGTATATCAAGGGTACACTAACAAGTAGTCCCGTTTTGACCTTCTACGACCCAAGTCTCCCTACGAAACTATCTACGGATGCATCGAACAGTGGCTTGGGATCTGTTCTACTGCAGCAAAACAAGGAGGGACATTGGAAACCGGTTGCATACGCTTCTCGAGCCCTCAGAGATGCCGAGACGCGTTATGCGCAGATTGAGAAAGAGTGCCTTGGTCTTGTTTATGCCTGTCAAAAATTTCACAAATGCGTGTACGGCAAACCCTTTATTTTGGAAACAGATCATCAACCCCTTATAACAATGGGTAAACGAGTTTTGGCGGAAGTCCCACCTCGACTCCAAAGACTGTTTCTCAAGTTAGCCAGGTACCAATATACCATGGTGTACAAGCCGGGAAAGGACTTGGTAGTGGCCGACGCATTATCTAGAGCCAGTTTACCTATCACGAAGGAGGAACATGCGCTATGCAAGGAAACAAATGAAGAGTTGCAAGTACACATCAACTCAATCGTGCGATCACTGCCAGTCAGCGAGAATATGCTTCAGGAAATACAAGACGCAACCAGACTTGATCCAGTTTTGCAACAGGTCATGAAACAAATTCGAACAGGATGGGTAGATACGGGCAGACTAACGTCGACGTACGCCACAATGAGATCCGAACTAACAGAAGCCAATGGCATAGTGCTGAAGGGTACAGGAATTGTCATACCCAAATCGCTACGAGGGCGTATTCTGGAACTCATCCATGATGGACACATGGGGATCGAAAAATGCAGACGTCGCGCACGACAGGCGCTGTATTGGCCAAATTTAAACAGGGATATTGAAAATGCTTGTAAGAGTTGCCCCACCTGCAACAAGTTTCAGTATACACAGACGCAAGAGCCGTTACTAATGCGCCCCACCCCAGCTAATCCATGGGAACGGGTGGGAACAGACATATTACATTGTAACAATAAGGATTATCTTGTGGTCATCGTTGCCTACTCCAACTACTTGGAGGTAGAAGAACTTAAATCCCTGAGTGCTCCGGCTGTGATCAAGACCATGAAGAATATTTTTGGAAGACACGGCATTCCATTGGAGGTATTGTCCGACAACGTTCCCTACGGGTCTTCAGAGTTTACAGAGTTTTCAAGAACGTATGGTTTCAGACATACCACGTCGAGTCCTAAGTACCCCCAGTCCAACGGCTTGGCCAAAAAGGGTGTGCAGATCGCGAAGCGATTGTTAAAAAAGTCCCTGGATTCCGGTCAAGACTACGACCTGGCTCTGTTAAGTTTTCGAACAACCCCCCAAGAACATGGACACTCGCCTGCCGAGTTGTTGATGGGTCGATCGTTGCGAACGCGGCTACCTGAGTACAAACCTCACGTAACAGGAATCGCACTAAGGAAACAGACTCCAGCCATAAAAGGCAAAGAACACTCTAAGCTTGAGAAAGGGATGGCGGTTCGCATTCGCAATCAGCAGGGCGTTTGGAATAGGGCTGCGGTAATAGTCAAGGAAACCGCGCCAAGGTCCTATATCGTCGATATGGAAGACGGTACTACGTTTCGTCGAAACAGAAGGCAGCTACGGCACGTTATCGAGCAGCCATCTCCGAAACGGGTTAGCCAAACACCACTGAAACCACAGATGGTAGCAACCCCGAAGTCGCCAGTCAGAGTTGCACCTACACGAGTTCAAACAACTCCTACAAGATCTCAAGAAGTTCCTATGCATTATCAAGAAACTCCGACACGGGTAGTTCCGGATACTACACCCCAAGCTAACGTAACAGTGCAATCATCGCCACTTGAAGATGCAACAAGTTGGGAAAGCCAAAATATTACCTCTCCGAGTGGAGATGACTATCACTACCTTTAAACAACTAAATATATGCATCTATCGCTTTTTTTAATTCTTTGCAAGTGCAGGAATTCAATTTTAAAATAGTCAATTGTTCAAGCNAAACAAGTTGGGAAAGCCAAAATATTACCTCTCCGAGTGGAGATGACTATCACTACCCCTTAAACAACCTAAATATATGCATCTATCGCTTTTTTTAATTCTTTGCAAGTGCAGGAATTGAAATTTAAAATAGTCACTTAATTACCCATATTATAAAAAACTTATCGACTTCATACTTGTATTATATCATTTACTTGTCTTAATTTACCTTCGACGGCCGAACGAGGTTCATCTTACATAATATAGGGACGATGTCATATATTTTAACGTTCACTTTATTTACTTTTCATTTAATCAAGACCATAACATTCTGAAAGTAATTAGGCTCAGAAGACAGTATTATAATATTACATTAGCTCAGAAGACAGTATTTATAACACTTAACAATACTTCAAATATATACAAAGAAAATAATAACATAATACATTAACTGTACAGTAAAAGTTAAATATAACCTAATTAAAACCATAAAACCCACAATACATATGGGAAAAAAGGTTCTTGAAAAACCATAAACAGAACAGTATTATAATACTTTCACGTTTCTATCTATATAAAACAAGAATAGTTATTTAACATTATATATTGGAACCTTCAGTATAATTTAACATTAAGCAAATTCGAAAAAAAAACCATAAAAACCACAGCGCATATGGGAAAAAAGGTTCTGGGAAAACCCATTTGGGAAAAAACCATAATCACAGTTGAATTATTAATATTGAAACACTTATTTTTAAATTATTGATTTTCCACTCTGACGTCTGAGCTATCCACGAATAAATTGATAATAGCATTAACAAACGATGCAATGGATGTCAAATATTCATGTCATAATACAAGCTAATTCGAACCATAAAAACCCAGAGCGCATATGGGAAAAAAGGTCTGGGAAAACCCATTTGGGAAAAAACCATAATCACAGTTGAATTATTAATATTAAAACACTTATTTTTAAATTATTGATTTTCCACTCTGACGTCTGAGCTATCCACGAATAAATTGATTAATAGCATTAACAAACGATGCAATGGATGTCAAATATTCATGTCATAATACAAGCTAATTCGAACCATAAAAACCCAGCGCATGTGGGGGAAAAAAGGCTCTGGGAAAACCCATTTGGGAAAAAACCACAATCAAATTAGGACTATTAATATTAAAAACTTCTTCAGACTGTTTAAGGATGAATGTTTGGTGGATAGCGTCCGAAAGAAAGCAATAACCTAGTAGATGAGGCGTAGTTCATAAAGTTTCGTTTTTTCGAAACTATTACATAGGTGTATTGGTGCTGTACGTTTCAGATAACAAAGACCAAGACGACTCCAGTTCCACAAAATAGGAAAACTCTGCCTCTTGGCGTTAAGTTTTTCTCCTTTCTGTATTTCCACTGCTAGACCGCTATGCAGCCCGCCCTTGTATTGCTCTACTTGCTGCTCCCATAACATTGAACGTGCTAGAACTATAGTTCTAGTCGATCAATTGCGGCGAAGTCCAACTTCCGCTTTGAGCGTTGGCCAACTTTTGAGGACGCTGCAGTGTTACCAACGGCAGAAAACGCAGCCAGGAACATTTTCAAAATCACCTCGGCCGCGTTTTGCCGAAAAAAGGGGATTTTCGACTAGGACTATTGAATTGTCGCCGATTATTCAGCCATTTCCGCTTCGCCATACCTAAAACATTTTTAAAGTACGCTATACAAAATTGCTCCATTCTTCACCAAACCTATGAAACTTGGTGCAACACTTACACTTTGTTCAGTGGTTCGCCTTTACATGAACCCACAGTTGCCGCTCCAGATCTCAGTCATCTGACGCAACCATTTTAACGTTTTGAGAGTTGTATTTCACCTTTATTAAGCCTAAGGATAAGCCTTGAGATATATTCCCGACGTATTTTCTGAAGAACCACAATAAATCACCTCAACGATTATCCCCATTAACTAATTATCACTATTACATACCTTGTTTACAATTTCGTTGGCCTTGTCCTCCATGGTTACCCATGAACTAAACCAATGCTGTAGGGTATTCATGAACTACGCATATCCTATAGGGTATTCATGAACTACGCATAACCTCTAGGGTATTCATGAACTACGCATAACCTCTAGGGTATTCATGAACTACGCATAACCTCTAGGTTATTCATGAACTACGCAAATCCTCTAGGCTACTCATGAACTACGCCAATCCTCCAGGTTACTCATAAAATATACCATATTTTAAATGGATTAATACCAAACTTATATGACCGTCAATTCAATAATGATACTTACCCTTTTTTTTCAAATCTTGAAGTCAGATGTGGGTTCTTTAGTCAAGGATCCCAAGCCTTGTGTGGGTCTCTTAGTCAAGGATCCCAAGCCTTAAGTGGGTCTCTTAGTACAGGATCCCAAGCCTAATTTTAGGTTTCTTAGTACAGGATCCCAAGCCTAATTTTAGGTTTCTTAGTACAGGATCCCAAGCCTAATTTTAGGTTTCTTAGTACAGGATCCCAAGCCATATGTGGGTTTCTTAGCCAAGGATCCCAAGCCTATTTCTCGTAGTTTAGACCCTTAAAGCAACATGCGGCTCCATTGGCGCCCCTACCATGATGCCTAACCTTGTATAAACATAATAATTTTACCTTGCCGTAGGTAGGTAACAATGAAACTTAATGCATTAGGGAGGATCTGAAAATTATCCTAACAAGTTAAACCCAATGTACAATAGAAAGGTCGTCAATAAGGGGCGCACTGGAGCTCCACCTTGCTTTAAATAAATTTTCCATTTCAAACTATGTTCTTTTAAAAATGCAAATACCCTTGTGGTAAGAATAATAAGACTCTCTATAACATGCATCGTATCGGTCTCGAAAAAGTTTGTTACCAAACGCCAAATCTAATTGACAATGATAGTCAGTCGAATACTTTTGTTCTAGACCCGGCAAAAGAGATATTCCATGTGAATCAAAGAACATTCTCAGTGCCGTTTGGCTCTTTAAAAAGTTAATATTGAAATCTCCAACCACAACTGTTGGAATAGACGAATCATATTTCATGTCAAACAAAGGGTTAAAGTCCTCAAACACAGTTCTCAAACTTCCTAAGGGAGATTTGTACAACAATACCACAGATATAAGTTCTCCTTCTATGTAAACATCTAACCAGCAACGTTCCACGTGAGAATTTCTAACAGGAATGTCGCTTCGTAAAACTCTAGTATCTATCTCTTTAACTTCGTTTTAGGCGTGTCTCTTAAATATATGGACGAACCAAAAGCAACTCTGCGTGCCGTACTTGGCAAGTAAATACCACCTACTTCCTTAAAAGATGGCACTCTAAAATCGTCCGTCTCTTTTTTCCACGTTTCAACAAAACATAACATTTGACTTTTCATTATTACATTGTCTGCTAAAACATCTTCTAAATGAGCATTTAAAGACTGCACGTTATGTACATAAATGTAAAGGGGATCATGCAAGAAAGGTAGTTCGATGCTTTTTGTGTCTCGCAACCTCTTAAGTTCCAATTCTACTAGGTTGTTTTGGGTGAATTAGGAACTTTAAATTTTCCATCAATATATAAACCGGAAGCGGTTTTCGCTCTACTACAAGCCACATATAAATGCGCTCTTTCAATTTTTTTTGTAGCCTTACAATGAACCACTACCGAGGAGTAAGTATCACCCTGACTTTTATGTATCGTAATGGCCTCAGAAACAACCAAAGGCAATTGTTTCCTAGAAACTGAGGCATTATTTTGTCTCCATTTTCTATTAAACGACTTTATGACCTTTTCAACAGGCGTCCACGAAGCGTTAATATCACTATTCAAATATAAACCATGACATTTTTGCCTCAACATTTTCCCAACTTTGGGATCGTCAAACTCCATCCATACCCTGAACGGGATTTTATCCCCGACCCTATTTGTGCCGTACTCTATCTTTCTTAACCAACCTGTCGCGCCATTAGTTAGTCCGTCAGAGGTGTCAACATTGTTGGTCATCATATATCTCGCGCCACACGCAAGAGTCAATTGTTTGGGGCAGACCATACGTATCAGACGTTGCTAACTTTTCAACTTGGGAAAGTATGTTATTTTTAACTTCACTACTAAGATCACCATTGACAACATCTACTGAAACCGAAACAGCCTTTTCCGTATTCATGTTTAAAAGCTTATTTTGATTAAATTGGTTTACTTCCGCGTTAGTGGCGAAAAGATGTATCGCTTCTTTTGGGGGTACACGCTCAGGCGTTACCTCCAGACTACTAAAGAAATCAATATCATTTTGAGTCATACTTCCCACAGCCATTCTATTTAAAGCTTCAGCAAATATTTATCATCCCTCTGTCTCATAATTTCCTCAAGTTCGGCAAATTCAAATTGCTCCCATATTGGGTTACCAATTAACGACGCGTAAGGATTATCTTTCTCACTTTGACCTTGAAATGCGAAATAATCGCAAACTGGTCTCAATTGGTTAAAGTCTCCAACTAGAACGACAGACACACCACCAAAATAATCAGGACAACCCATAATCTCTTGTAACCTAGCGTTTACCCGATTAAACACCTTCGCTCCAACCATTGAAATTTCGTCAATTATTACTAGTTTTACTTGACCATAGAGTAACCTGCATTTATGAAGTGTTTCACTTTCCAATCTCGATATATTTCCACCAAATTGGCTAACGGGTAAACTAAAAGTACTGTGCAAAGTTGCCCCACCTATGTTAAAGGCAGCCTTGCCAGTAGGTGCGCAACGGATTACTTTCGCTTCCGATGGATTACTCCCAGGTTGTTTGTTGTAAAACCTTGACACAGATTCAAATATAGCACTAATCAAAAGACTTTTCCCCACACCAGCGCCCCCTGTAACAAAGAGACGCAACGGAGTTTCTTTGCTTTTTACATGATACAAAACATGGTAATATATCTCTCTTTGTTTGGAATTCAATTTTCTAAGAAGGGCGTTGTACTCAGAGTCATTAATTAAGGTAATTGACGGAGCAACAGTATTTTCGGCATTGCCATCAATAATATCTCTATTAATATTTCCTACAGGTTCTTGAACCGTATTAATTAAAAAATCGGAATCATCCATAGCTAAAGATCTATCAACTTCATTTCTATGTTCTAATTCAGGCTGGATATTAGTAACATCCACTTGAATTTCTCCATTTTCAAAATCTGCTACAGCCTGTTCTACGGCTTCTTCGTCAATTTCATTGTGAAATTCTTTCCTAACTTCATTAATAGTTTCGCGACAAAGCTCATATTCTGATTTCATATCCTTTGTCAAAATATCATTACTTTCATCGCGCCAAGGCTTAAACAACATTAATTGTTCACGATAAAAGTTATCGGGATCTTTTTCTAAATTGAATCTTCTGTACCTAATAATTTTAGCACGGCCACGTTTCCTAATAAACCCTGATTCATCTTTAAGTTTCAGCCATTTACCACAAGTTTCAACTTCATTGCTCTCTCCCTCATCAACATGATCGTGGGCGGCTTTAGTCACTCTACGGGCTTTGGAATATTCGTACCAGGCACCAAATTGAGCTAACGTTATTGCCTCTAGTTCCTCTGGCCTTTGAACATAATGTTCTAGCATCCCAGAGGCAAAAACGTCATTACTGTCTGCTGGTAGTTCTTCAAGTTCAGATTGACTCTTAAGAATGTGTACACGATTTTCAGGGGCATTGGTGTTTATAAAAACACAGGCGCGACTGCACCTGGACACAGGAATTTGTAAACCACAGTAAGCCGCTTCCTGAGCGCTTACCTCGTGGGCATTCAAGAACTGATTAGCAATTAGTTTCAACTTCTGTTTTACTGAACATTTATCATTTTTTGCCTGTTTAGAAGCTTCGCGCAGAAGCAAAGACATCCCTCTTTGAGACTTTCCTATATATGATACAATATACATAACCAGTGCGTAAGCATCAAGAACGAATTGAATGTCCATATTCGCCTGCCAAAGACGCAAAGCGCACGGATTGTAAGGATTAACTCTAGTATCTTTGGGGTGTCTTTTCAACAAAACTGTTTTCCTTTTGAGGTCATAAGTAACGGCAGAAATATACTCGTCTTCAGTTATACGCAACTTAGCTAGCAACTCCTCAAAACTATCTACCCAAAACTCTTTTTCTTTCGATTGCAACATCTCATACAATTTCTTTGACCTTTCCTTAGATCTGAGTTCTTCCTGTACGCTACCAGGCTCTCTTAAACTAGGGTCGTAAATTATGGTTCTGGGCATAGGTGGAAACGGGATTCCAAAACGACAAACGGAATTATTATCGACCTTCTTTCTACAAGTCGTTGTGTGTTTGTGAATTTGTAATCGTGTTAACAAATCTAAATGTTCGTCATTGTGCTCAGCAGCACAAGAAATAACATTATCAATAAATTCCTCTACTTCCTTAACATTTGAGAGATCATTTTTAAGTTTTGGAGCATCTTTTATCCAAATCAAACCATGTTGGTGGGGCGAACCTCTTTGCTGTATTTCAACTCTAAAATAATAGTCTTCTATAACGCCAAGAGGACCTAATTTCTGTAAAGCCTTAAGCAAAGCCCGAAAACGGTGGTCAAAATATCTAGCGCAAGTAACAGGATCATCCTGAATCAGTTTTGCCCTTTCCGAAAAACTTAAATTATTAATATCATCGTTAGGTAAACTCTCCTGCCCAGAGGTTAGTCTCAAAATATTCAGTAGCTCAGGCCATTTACTTTCGGCAGCCGAAAACGTTATGAAAAAGGTAGCCGTACCAAGCTGTCTAATCATACCCATCAATTCCTTTTGTCTGTGTTGCCAATAAGAAGGCGAGCTCTGTAGTCTTTCTAAAACCCTAAAACCATCATCCTGCTTAATTAAAGCATCAAGAGAACCTGCAGAAGCTAAAAGTCCAGCAGTATAATTCGACCCATTTGTTCTTTTAGTTTTCCTCATGCAAACCTGTATAGATTGACTAACTTTCAAGGTTTCTAATTTGACAAAAGAGTAAAACAATTTCGAAGGATTTTTAGCACAGCGCCTATCAATATTACGAAGCTCCCATTTAAAAATATCACCAAAACTTCCCTTAACCTTAAGATTCATTTTTTGACCTACGTAAATGCTCGGGAATGACAATTCTTCCGCATCCTCGTCAAAGAGTAAAGACATTGGGGTTTGACCTTCACCGGGAGCAAACTTAACATGCATGGTATTACTTGGCAAGAAATTACTTAAAGAAACTAATAATGTGTCTTGATTCCCAACTGTTAACGAACTACTTTCGTTGGGTTCATTCCACATATCATCGCTATCATTCTCTGCGTTTATTTTCGCTACTGGATTATCTCCTGATACATCAACTTGATTTACCTGACGGTCATTTTCGTCAACAATAAATTCAAGTTCTTCAGGAATGGGGTCTAATATGTCACTCTTAACGGTAATTCCATGTTTAACATACAAAGGCGTTTTTACCAGAACGTTAAGGGCCTCTAAAATGACTTTGGGTCTCACAGTTTCGTACAAATAGGGTGTGTTATACTGTATTCTTCTCATAAACTCAATTTGAATAGTATCCGTGTCTCGAGGTAACCTGGGTAAAACCGAGGCGGTGGACTCTACATTTATAGGGACGTTAACCACATTTCCTTTAATACCACGTTGTTGGTCACACCCTAACCTTCGTATTTGCATGAATGGTATTCGTGGTGATATCATTCTTTCTTCTAAATTACTTATGTTACTTAATTGCGCAGGTATTTCAGGAAACACAAATCCATTTTCCCTTGAAAATTTTGGAATTTGCTTTCTCTTAACGCTTTTATTACAAGTACTACACAAAAATATTTCATCATTCAACTCTCTTTGTTCAATACCAGGGACTGACAAGAAATCTATGGACTTTACAATGGTGCCAGATGACTTAAAAAAAAGATTTGAACATCCTTCACACGGCCACGTTGGGCCATCTTTTATGCTATCAAAATAGGTCTGCTCTATAAGCGAGGGGTTTGCTCGCCTATCTGCGGCTGAAGATCTTTGTCTAGCACGTTCAACATCTCTATACTCGGGATCTTGGCGTTTAGCCGCCATACCTGTCTGGTTTCTAGCACGTTCAACATCTCTAAACTCGGGATCTTGGCGTTTAGCAGCCTTACAAGCCTGGTTTCTATCACGTTCAACATCTCTATACTCGGGATCTTGGCGTTTAGCCGCCTTACCCGTCTGGTTTCTAGCACGTTCAACATCTCTAAACTCGGGATCTTGGCGTTTAGCAGCCTTACAAGCCTGGTTTCTATCACGTTCAACATCTCTATACTCGGGATCTTGGCGTTTAGCCGCCATACCTGTCTGGTTTCTAGCACGTTCAACATCTCTAAACTCGGGATCTTGGCGTTTAGCAGCCTTACAAGCCTGGTTTCTATCACGTTCAACATCTCTATACTCGGGATCTTGGCGTTTAGCCGCCTTACCCGTCTGATTTCTAGCACGTTCAACATCTCTATACTCGGGATCTTGGCGTTTAGCAGCCTTACAAGCCTGGTTTCTATCACGTTCAACATCTCTAAACTCGGTATCTTGGCGTTTAGCCGACTTATACAATTGGTTTCTGACACGTTCTCTTTCCCTATAATTTGGATCTTGGCGTTCAGTAGCCTTACTTATCTGATTTCTTACACGTTCGCTTGCTTTATACCATTCATCAACCCTTTTTAATTTCTTGGTAAATATTCCACCCTGATTTTCAATTTCACAATTTGACTCATTCTCTCGCTTTTTCCCCTTACCTAGCGACTCCCTCTTACTGCATTCTTCATTTTGTCTCAAGATTCTTAATCTTTCTAAGGGATAGACATTACCATGGGACGTACAAGGTACTTGTTCATAGCCTTCGATTATTTCACTAATATTAGCATTATCATTTTGTACATTATTGGGTTCCTCATTAATAGATATGCCTACGCTTACGGTACTTTCAATAGAGCTTTTATTTAATGCGTCATCTTTCGCAGAATCATGGCCAACTGGCCTCGCGGTAGGACCAACATTGGGTGTGCTAGAACCTGTTCCCGAAACAGCCTTTTTTTCAGCTGCTAACACTCTTCTCCTTTCATTTTCTCGTTTCCTAAATTCAGGATCTGACCTTTTTGCCCTCATTCTTTCCCTTGCCTTTCGTTTTCTGATTTCCTCTTTACTTAAATTATTATCTTCCTCCATTTACTTATTAATCAGTTAAATACTCACAAACGTTGGCAAAATCAATCTCCTTAAATACTCACACAGGTTGGCAAAATCAATCTCCTTCAGTAATACGTAAGGCTTAATTATATTATTTGCCGAACAAAATTAATCGAGCAAATCTAACACTTAACTTCTGCCTTCGAAATTCTATCAAAGAATGAATCAACTGTTTAAAAAAAGGTTTTTTTCGCAAATTGGGCGCTATCATACCAACAGCAATTCCGTCATATTTAAAAAATATACATTGCCAACACTTTTTTCAAATAAAGAATGATAAAAGTGCGTAAAAAAGGTCTTTCACAAATAGGCCTAGGGGGCGTATGAACTAAACAGCAACAACGCTCTACAGCTACACTAATCTTACACAAACAAGGAGTACTATAAACCCACTACTGGAAGCGGTATTTTTATTCAAACGTAAAACAATTTCGCTTAAGCTTAACATCTCTAGACATCGGTAAAAATGTCTCTATCACTCCTAGGTAACTGTAGGCACAGGATTTTACGACATTGTAACTCAAATTCATCTGATTATATTTTAACAAGGTTAAATCTAACTGGGAGTAAGATGAAAGGAGTAGAAGCTTATCTGTCTTAGGAAATATGAAATTTTATCTTAACAGTTCGTTAAATCATAAGTTTATAACGAAAAAACGCGGAAGGGGAAAACGAGCAGACAACAGCGATTTTTGGGGGTAGAAGGTTAAGAGCGCCATCTGTCGTCCGTGCCAAAGTTGAACTTCCACTCGAAACGCAATGAGAAAGTGGATAAAATAATGACATCAGCTATTTAACTGCGTCGATATATTTAACGACTTGACCCATGACATGCCCATAACACTGGCTTCTATGAATCCTATATATTCTTGGATGCTAGGAAACTTGGTAGACGTAACAGTCTGTACCAAGTACCCAAGCATCCTTCAATAAACGCCTGGCAACATTGTGGTACGCATGGTGCAACTAAAAAAAAGGATGTGTATCTATCTTTCCAGTCACTCCAAGTCGTTAAGCCCTCATTACAGAGGATTTGAAACACTATCGTAATTCCAAGTGTCTCGAATCTCTACGTTCCTGTCCATTATGAACAGTGCTGAGAGAATGATACATCAGAAAGAGCCATTCAAATCGAATTGCCGAAAATATTATCCATATTTTCATTTCATATAACAAAGAAAATAAATTATTATGGATACAGGAGGCAATGTAGGAAATATAACGCAATGCACGGGCCTAAAAAGATATAAGAGACAATGTACGAAATATAACGCAATGCACGGGCCTTGATAGATATAGGAGGCAATGATTTAACGACTTCGGTACTTGGGTTTATCTTTAATATTTAAATAAATATAATTATTTTTAATTATTTTAATCGCCAGTAAATAACTTTAAAAATAGTTAAATCGTTTAAAATAAAGTTGTTCCTATTATCTTTCGAAACTTTGCTAATATTGACGTTTAAAGTGAAGGGTACCCCTCTTGCCCGCTTTTTTCAAATTTTGGGGTATATATACGTTTCGTTTCCATTATAATAATAGATAAAAACGCATTCGCGTGAACCTTTGGTGGAAGCCCTGCCATTGGGAGGCTAGACGTTTCTCGTAACCCTAGCCGATCGCCGCGTATATCTTAAAACCAAATAATAGATAAAAACGCATTTGCGTGAACCGATGGTGGAAGCCCTGCCATTGGGAGGCTAGACGTTTCTCGTAACCCTAGCCGATCGCCGCGTATATCTTGGAACCAAACGATGACGGAGGAGAAGAAGCCAGAATGTACTGACTGGCGTCCATGTGGAATGGACAAAAGACCTGAAGATGGTGGTGCATTGAAGCTGGTGTCAATGTGGAATTGACGAAGAACAGAAGATGGTGGTGCATAGAACCTGGTGTCAATGTGGAATTGAAGAAGAACAGAAGATGGTGGTGCATAGAAGCTGGTGTCAAGGTGAAATTGACGAAGAACAGAAGATGGTGGTGCTTAGAAGCTAGCAAGTACAGACTAGTGTCCATGTGGGATGGACAAAGACTAGCAGATTGTGGTCCTTAGAAGCCAGTTAGTAAAGACTTGTGTTGGTAGATGAATGGCCAAATTTCCGTGAACCGCGAACGCGTTCCGGAAATCGGGTATTTGTTTGCTCCAATACGCAAACTGCGAACGCGGTCACGTGGGGTCTGACAGACAGACAGACAGACACACAGACAGACAGACACACAGACACGGCCGGTGTAATACCTCTCCGTGACATACGTCACTCGGAGAGGTAAAAACTAAGTACGATGCTCCGTTTCCATATAATACATGTTTTAAATGAACAATCTTGTTATCAGTTTAAACCGTTTGGGTCGATTTGATCGAAAAACGGGTGATCGAAAACTTTCCCAAATGATCGAAATCCCATTTGATCGAATCGCATTTGATCGAATCGCATTTGATCGAATCCCATTTGATCGAATCCCATTTGATTGAATCCCATTTGATCCTCGTCTATCGTTCAACATGTTTTTAAAACCAAATTAGGTTTACTTTAGGTTATGTAATATTTAATTTTATTTTATTTTGGATATTATTTAATATTTTATTCGTTTTCTGGTACTAATTAATAGGAGAATATTTTGGAAAAGGTGGCAGCTAATTAATAGGAGAATGTTTTGGAAAAGGTGGTAGCTAATTAAAAGGAGAATATTTTGGAAAAGGTGGTAGCTAATTAAAAGGAGAATATTTTGGATAAAGGTGGTAGCTAATTAAAAGGAGAACATTTTGGAAAATGTGGCAGCTAATTAGTAGGAGAATATTTTGGAAAAGGTGGCAGCTAATTAATAGAATATTTTGGAAAAGGTGGCAGCTAATTAATAGGAAAATCTTTTGGAAAAGGTGGCAGCTAATTGATAGGAGAATGTTTTGGAAAAGGTGGTAGCTAATTAAAAGGAGCATATTTTGGAAAATGTGGCAGCTAATTAGTAGGAGAATATTTTGGAAAAGGTGGCAGCTAATTAATAGAATATTTTGGAAAAGGTGGCAGCTAATTAATAGGAAAATCTTTTGGAAAAGGTGGCAGCTAATTGATAGGAGAATGTTTTGGAAAAGGTGGTAGCTAATTAAAAGGAGCATATTTTGGAAAAGGTGTCAACGAATTATTTGAACCAAACCTAACCTAACCTAACCTAACCTAACCTAACCTAACCTAACCTAACCTAACCTAACCTAACCTAACCTAACCTAACCTAACCTAACCTAACCTAACCTAACCTAACCTAACCTAACCTAACCTAACCTAACCTAACCTAACCTAACCTAACCTAACCTACCCTACCCTACCCTAACCTAACCTAACCTAACCTAACCTAACCTAACCTAACCTGACCCTATGAACATATTTTGGAAAAGGTACCCTTTCATTTGGTAATAGGCAAAATCAAGAGGAAATACATTTGATATAAACTTTCCCTCGGATAAACTTTCTTCGTCACTATATAGCAAACCTGAAAGTGTATGACTTGATTAGAAACAACACATTGTATTTAATAAACGTTCTTCGTCACTATATAGCAAATCTGAAAGTGTATGACTTGATTAGAAACAACAAGAATTATATTTGATATTTTTAACATACCTTCGAGGATTCGAACCAGCAACCTCCCGATCCGCAATCCAGTACCGTATCCATTACGCAAGCGGGTCGATGAAGGCTCTTGCATTTTAGATTAAATGTATACTATTTCTATCATATTATTATTTTAGGGGGATATATATAATTTTTTTCGATCAGAATTACTTTCGATCAATAGGGACGAAATGCGCTCCCGTCAGAATTATTTTCGATCAAACTAATTTCGATCAAATAAGACATTTTTCGATCCCCCAATTTTCGATCATTAAGGAATATACCAGTTTAAACGTTCTTAGAAGCAAGGAGGATGTATAAGTAGGTTTGCAGTTAGACAAAATGTATGTAGTCCCCATTCCTAAAACGGTACTGTCATGGATAAAGAATGCGCGTGCGGAAATTTGTTTTCACGCTACAGGATAGGCAACTCCCCATCTCGAACGACATGGCTTATTCTGTATATACATCGGTTGTGAACACGCGCAAAACTAGGTCTGTATGTATCCTTGCTTTGCGCGTGCTGACAAGAGACAAATGAAATATACACCGGCGTTTAAAATATCCTGAAGTTTTTTAGCCTCTTGTCAGCACGCGTAAAGCTAGGTTACATAAAGACCTAGCTTTGCGCGTGCTGACAACCGACGTTGTGACAGAGTATATACAGAATAAGATGTCGTTCGAGATAGGGAGTTGCATATCCTGTAGCGTGAAAACAAATTTCCTCACGGGCATTCTTTATCCATGGTACTGTGCTGCTCCCCGGTTACTATGATTACCACTACCCCCTGACGGCAAGAGAGAGTACGTTCTCGCGCATGCGTTCTAGCCTCATGAGTTTTAGTTTATAATTTCGAATATCCATCGTTTCCAGAAACGATCACGAGACGCGCGCCTTTTCTAACGGCTTGCGCGTCGAAGTTGCGCACCACTGCATGCAGTATCAGCCTTGTTTTTCTTACTCCTAGCTAATTTCCAAAATAAGTCTCACCTCACATACATCCTCATTGTAGACAATTCCATTAATTTCGAAAGGGAAGCAAAGACGACAGGGTTATTTCTCGCGCACCAAGGAGCACCGCAAGAGGCAGAGCGAGTCGGCTTGCCTACCGCGTGTAGTGAACCTTGGCTCCGTCTGGCGTTGCCTCTTAGTGCAAGGGAAATAACCCAAGAAGGCCGTCCAACCCCGAGCGTTGGTTTATCTGACACAAAGCTACGTCACATAGAGTGCTGTCAGTTGTGACGTCAGATCCAAGGTTAAACGTCACGAGTCTGCCTTTAGCAATGGGCGGCCATGACAGTTACCGTTTTTTCTTTATGGGAAAACAGCATGGGTGACGTCACACCGGCGCTTCTGACAGCACTCTATAGAGAATTAGGTTCGCGCGTGCTGACAACCGAAGCTAGAACAGAGTATGCACCGAATATTCTGCCTTTGGAGATAGGGAGTTGCCCATCCTACAGCGTAAAGCATATTTCCTTTATCCATGGCCCATCGTTGTTCATAGATCTTAAAATATTGATTAACGAACATATTTTTTGGTATAACTTGGTATACCATTTAATATTCAAGTGGACATTTAAAATCTAATTTTATACGAATTAAGGCTTTACTTAAGTGATTAGAGAAGAGAGTTATGCAAATTTTCAATTTTGCCAGCATCGGACAAGAATTTGACCTATGACTAATATATTTTCCCCGAAATCTTGTGTATTTTCCCGGCGGGATTTAGAAAAATACCGCCATTAACGTTATCCGGTAGCTCTTGTCTCTGATTGGTTGAGAATACAACCGGAAGCTTGTTACTACTGGCGATACGAGGAGCTTCATTTCCATGGCTGCTTTTTGATAAGAAGTGTGCATGCATTTTGTCGCCGAAAATAGCGATTTTCGTACTTAATTTTAGTTTATAAAGTGTATTTCTTAAATGTAAATTTACAGTTTTGACGTGTGCTTTTATCGTGTTAATCCCTGTTAGGCTTAGAGCGAAATGAACCGTGTTTATCAAGGTTTGTAACTCCGATTCCATTCTGATTAACCAAGGCTTAGCGGAAAGTAATGGGAAAACTTTGAGGAACTTTCCATTACATCACGTCATAGTTTCAACAAATGTTTTTAAGTTAAATCAAAGTAAATTAATTGTAAATAATCAAAATTGCTAATTAATTAATTAAACGGAATCTGCTGCTTCTTATTAGTTATTGTGTGTTTTTATTATATCTTGTGTGGAATATTAGTAATGTAAGAGTTCTTCTGCGTAAGTTACGGCTGGGGGTTCGTTCTAATCTTAATAGATAACGTTATCTAATTAATTTGGTTTTATTTTTGAAGTATTTGAACTTCTAAGACGTTAATAATGCGATAATAATACGCGTTAATTTAATTCTAGGTGAAATATTTTGTATAGAGGAACAGAAATGTCAATATTCGTTTAAAAGCTGATAATCAAAGCTGTCCCCGTCCAAAACGAACGAGCTTACATTTTTCGAGGATTTTGTAAAAAAATACTTTATACATCCTGGAGCCGTGTTGCAGTAGTTCAATGGCCAAGTTTCTTAAACACTTGGGCATTGCCAAGAAACCTCCGCCTGCACCACCTACCAAAGATTATGGTTTGTATTGCGTTAGCGTTAAGTGATAATAACCATAGTGCTTATGTGTGTTAATCCAAAGATTAAGATGCTAAAGGACGTTTATGTTTTGATTGGGGGAGTTTGGGAGTTAAATTAATGGTAATTATTGTTAGTTAATGGTAGTTAAGTACATGATTAAATTGAGTTTAGTTGAGATTGAAGTTAAATAGTAAATGAACATGTTTTGTTATGGGGATATCTATGAAAGAATTATAATATTATTATATCTTGAATGTTACAACATGTTATGGTGTAATAACCTAACAGGGTTGCCATGTGTCAGGGAATTTTTAATTTGGCCAAATATGTGTCAGGGAATTTTTAATTTGGCCAAATATGTGTCAGGGAATTTTTAATTTGGCCAAATATGTGTCAGAGAATTTTTAATTTGGCCAAATATGTGTCAGGGAATTTTTAATTGGCCAAAAATGTGTCAGGGAATTTGCAAATTTGTCCCAAAATGTCAGGGAATTTTAAAATAAGGCTATAAAGGGGTCAGGGAATTTGCAAATTTGTCCCAAAATGTCAGGGAATTTTAAAATAAGGCTATAAAGGGGTCAGGGAATTTTAAAATAAGGCTATAAAGGGGTCAGGGAATTTTAAAATAAGGCTATAAAGGGGTCAGGGAATTTGCAAATTTGTCCCAAAATGTCAGGGAATTTTAAAATAAGGCTATAAAGTTGTCAGGGAATTTTAAAATAAGGCTATAAAGGGGTCAGGGAATTTTAAAATAAGGCTATAAAGGGGTCAGGGAATTTTTAATTTGGCCAAAAATGTGTCAGGGAATTTTTAATTTGGCCAGAAATGTGTCAGGGAATTTTTAATTTGGCCAAAAATGTGTCAGGGAATTTTTAATTTGGACAAATATGTGTCAGGGAATTTTTAATTTAGCCAAATATGTGTCAGGGAATTTTTAATTTGGCCAAATATGTGTCAGGGAATTTTTAATTTGGCCAAATATGTGTCAGGGAATTTTTAATTTGGGCCAAATATGTGTCAGGGAATTTTTAATTTGGGCCAAATATGTGTCAGAGAATTTTTAATTTGGCCAAATATGTGTCAGAGAATTTTTAATTTGGCCAAATATGTGTCAGGGAATTTTTAATTTGGGCCAAATATGTGTCAGAGAATTTTTAATTTGGCCAAATATGTGTCAGAGAATTTTTAATTTGGCCAAATATGTGTCAGAGAATTTTTAATTTGGCCAAATATGTGTCAGAGAATTTTTAATTTGGCCAAATATGTGTCAGGGAATTTTTAATTGGCCAAAAATGTGTCAGGGAATTTGCAAATTTGTCCCAAAATGTCAGGGAATTTTAAAATAAGGCTATAAAGGGGTCAGGGAATTTGCAAATTTGTCCCAAAATGTCAGGGAATTTTAAAATAAGGCTATAAAGGGGTCAGGGAATTTTAAAATAAGGCTATAAAGGGGTCAGGGAATTTTTAATTTGGACAAATATGTGTCAGGGATTTTTTAATTTAGCCAAAAATGTGTCAGGGAATTTTTAATTTGGCCAAATATGTTTCAGGGAATTTTTAATTTGGGCCAAATATGTGTCAGGGAATTTTTAATTTGGCCAAATATGTGTCAGAGAATTTTTAATTTGGCCAAATATGTGTCAGGGAATTTTTAATTTGGCCAAATATGTGTCAGAGAATTTTTAATTTGGCCAAATATGTGTCAGGGAATTTTTAATTGGCCAAAAATGTGTCAGGGAATTTGCAAATTTGTCCCAAAATGTCAGGGAATTTTAAAATAAGGCTATAAAGGGGTCAGGGAATTTGCAAATTTGTCCCAAAATGTCAGGGAATTTTAAAATAAGGCTATAAAGGGGTCAGGGAATTTTAAAATAAGGCTATAAAGGGGTCAGGGAATTTTAAAATAAGGCTATAAAGGGGTCAGGGAATTTGCAAATTTGTCCCAAAATGTCAGGGAATTTTAAAATAAGGCTATAAAGGGGTCAGGGAATTTTAAAATAAGGCTATAAAGGGGTCAGGGAATTTTAAAATAAGGCTATAAAGGGGTCAGGGAATTTAAAATAAGGCTATAAAGGGGTCAGGGAATTTTAAAATAAGGCTATAAAGGGGTCAGGGAATTTTTAATTTGGACAAATATGTGTCAGGGAATTTTTAATTTAGCCAAAAATGTGTCAGGGAATTTTTAATTTGGCCAAATATGTGTCAGGGAATTTTTAATTTGGCCAAATATGTGTCAGGGAATTTTTAATTTGGCCAAATATGTGTCAGGGAATTTTTAATTTGGCCAAATATGTGTCAGAGAATTTTTAATTTGGACAAATATGTGTCAGGGAATTTTTAATTTGGCCAAATATGTGTCAGAGAATTATTAATTTGGCCAAATATGTGTCAGGGAATTTTTAATTTGGCCAAATATGTGTCAGGGAATTTTTAATTTGGACAAATATGTGTCAGGGAATTTTTAATTTGGACAAATATGTGTCAGAGAATTTTTAATTTGGACAAATATGTGTCAGGGAATTTTTAATTTGGACAAATATGTGTCAGGGAATTTTTAATTTGGCCAAATGTGTCAGGGAATTTTTAATTTGGCCAAAAATGTGTCAGGGAATTTTTAATTTGGCCAAATATGTGTCAGAGAATTTTTAATTTGGCCAAATATGTGTCAGGGAATTTTTAATTTGGCCAAATATGTGTCAGGGAATTTTTAATTTGGCCAAATATGTGTCAGGGAATTTTTAATTTGGCCAAATATGTGTCAGGGAATTTTTATTTGGCCAAATATGTGTCAGGGAATTTTTAATTTGGCCAAATATGTGTCAGGGAATTTTTAATTTGGCCAAATATGTGTCAGGGAATTTTTAATTTGGCCAAATATGTGTCAGGGAATTTTTAATTTGGCCAAATATGTGTCAGGGAATTTTTAATTTGGGCCAAATATGTGTCAGAGAATTTTTAATTTGGCCAAATATGTGTCAGAGAATTTTTAATTTGGCCAAATATGTGTCAGAGAATTTTTAATTTGGCCAAATATGTGTCAGAGAATTTTTAATTTGGCCAAATATGTGTCAGAGAATTTTTAATTTGGCCAAATATGTGTCAGGGAATTTTTAATTGGCCAAAAATGTGTCAGGGAATTTGCAAATTTGTCCCAAAATGTCAGGGAATTTTAAAATAAGGCTATAAAGGGGTCAGGGAATTTGCAAATTTGTCCCAAAATGTCAGGGAATTTTAAAATAAGGCTATAAAGGGGTCAGGGAATTTTAAAATAAGGCTATAAAGGGGTCAGGGAATTTTAAAATAAGGCTATAAAGGGGTCAGGGAATTTGCAAATTTGTCCCAAAATGTCAGGGAATTTTAAAATAAGGCTATAAAGGGGTCAGGGAATTTTAAAATAAGGCTATAAAGGGTCAGGGAATTTTAAAATAAGGCATAAAGGGGTCAGGGAATTTTAAAAAAGGCTATAAAAGGGGTCAGGGAATTTTAAATAAGGCTATAAAGGGGTCAGGGAATTTTTAATTTGGACAAATATGTGTCAGGGAATTTTTAATTTAGCCAAAAATGTGTCAGGGAATTTTTAATTTGGCCAAATATGTGTCAGGGAATTTTTAATTTGGCCAAATATGTGTCAGGGAATTTTTAATTTGGCCAAATATGTGTCAGGGAATTTTTAATTTGGCCAAATATGTGTCAGAGAATTTTTAATTTGGACAAATATGTGTCAGGGAATTTTTAATTTGGCCAAATATGTGTCAGGGAATTATTAATTTGGCCAAATATGTGTCAGGGAATTTTTAATTTGGCCAAATATGTGTCAGGGAATTTTTAATTTGGACAAATATGTGTCAGGGAATTTTTAATTTGGACAAATATGTGTCAGAGAATTTTTAATTTGGACAAATATGTGTCAGGGAATTTTTAATTTGGACAAATATGTGTCAGGGAATTTTTAATTTGGCCAAATATGTGTCAGGGAATTTTTAATTTGGCCAAAAATGTGTCAGGGAATTTTTAATTTGGCCAAATATGTGTCAGAGAATTTTTAATTTGGCCAAATATGTGTCAGGGAATTTTTAATTTGGCCAAATATGTGTCAGGGAATTTTTAATTTGGCCAAATATGTGTCAGGGAATTTTTAATTTGGCCAAATATGTGTCAGGGAATTTTTAATTTGGCCAAATATGTGTCAGGGAATTTTTAATTTGGCCAAATATGTGTCAGGGAATTTTTAATTTGGCCAAATATGTGTCAGGGAATTTTTAATTTGGCCAAATATGTGTCAGGGAATTTTTAATTTGGCCAAATATGTGTCAGGGAATTTTTAATTTGGCCAAATATGTGTCAGGGAATTTTTAATTTGGCCAAATATGTGTCAGGGAATTTTTAATTTGGCCAAATATGTGTCAGGGAATTTTTAATTTGGCCAAATATGTGTCAGGGAATTTTTAATTTGGCCAAATATGTGTCAGGGAATTTTTAATTTGGCCAAATATGTGTCAGGGAATTTTTAATTTGGCCAAATATGTGTCAGGGAATTTTTAATTTGGCCAAATATGTGTCAGGGAATTTTTAATTTGGCCAAAAATGTGTCAGGGAATTTTTAATTTGGCCAAATATGTGTCAGGGAATTTTTAATTTGGACAAATATGTGTCAGGGAATTTTTAATTTGGCCAAATATGTGTCAGAGAATTTTTAATTTGGACAAATATGTGTCAGGGAATTTTTAATTTGGCCAAATATGTGTCAGGGAATTTTTAATTTGGACAAATATGTGTCAGGGAATTTTTAATTTGGCCAAATATGTGTCAGGGAATTTTTAATTTGGCCAAAAATGTGTCAGGGAATTTTTAATTTGGACAAAAATGTGTCAGGGAATTTTTAATTTGGCCAAATATGTGTCAGGGAATTTTTAATTTGGCCAAATATGTGTCAGGGAATTTTTAATTTGGCCAAATATGTGTCAGGGAATTTTTAATTTGGCCAAATATGTGTCAGGGAATTTTTAATTTGGCCAAATATGTGTCAGGGAATTTTTAATTTGGACAAATATGTGTCAGGGAATTTTTAATTTGGCCAAATATGTGTCAGGGAATTTTTAATTTGGCCAAATATGTGTCAGGGAATTTTTAATTTGGCCAAATATGTGTCAGGGAATTTTTAATTTGGCCAAATATGTGTCAGGGAATTTTTAATTTGGCCAAATATGTGTCAGGGAATTTTTAATTTGGCCAAAAATGTGTCAGGGAATTTTTAATTTGGCCAAATATGTGTCAGGGAATTTTTAATTTGGCCAAATATGTGTCAGGGAATTTTTAATTTGGCCAAATATGTGTCAGGGAATTTTTAATTTGGACAAATATGTGTCAGGGAATTTTTAATTTGGCCAAATATGTGTCAGGGAATTTTTAATTTGGCCAAATATGTGTCAGGGAATTTTTAATTTGGCCAAATATGTGTCAGGGAATTTTTAATTTGGCCAAATATGTGTCAGGGAATTTTTAATTTGGCCAAAAATGTGTCAGGGAATTTTTAATTTGGCCAAAAATGTGTCAGGGAATTTTTAATTTGGCCAAAAATGTGTCAGGGAATTTTTAATTTGGCCAAAAATGTGTCAGGGAATTTTTAATTTGGCCAAATATGTGTCAGAGAATTTTTAATTTGGACAAATATGTGTCTGGGAATTTTTAATTTGGCCAATAATGTGTCAGGGAATTTTTAATTTGGCCAAATATGTGTCAGGGAATTTTTAATTTGGCCAAATATGTGTCAGAGAATTTTTAATTTGGACAAATATGTGTCTGGGAATTTTTAATTTGGCCAATAATGTGTCAGGGAATTTTTAATTTGGCCAAATATGTGTCAGGGAATTTTTAATTTGGACAAATATGTGTCTGGGAATTTTTAATTTGGCCAATAATGTGTCAGGGAATTTAAAAATTGGCCAAAAATGTGTCAGGGAATTTAAAAATTGGCCAAACGTGTGCCAGAGAATTTAAAAATTGGCCAAACGTGTGTCAGGGAATTTAAAAATTGGCCAAACATGTCTCAGGAAATTTAAAAATTGGCCAAACATGTCTCAGGGAATTTAAAAATTGGCCCAAAATGTGTTATGGAGTTTGAAAATTGGCCACAACTGTGTCAGGGAATTTAAAAATTGGCCCAAAATGTGTCATGGAGTTTGAAAATTGGCCACAACTGTGTCAGGGAATTTAAAAATTGGCCAAAAATGTGTCGGGGAATTTTAAAAAAGCGAAAATGTGTCAGGAAATTAACCATTGAAAGTTTCAATTTGTTAGATGTCACTAGTGATAAGATAAAATTAGTTTAATAAATATCTTCTGCTAATTTAATTTTAAACTAATTTGGATTAATATGCATAACAATGAAGCTACAATTAATTCATGATAAAAAAATAAATCTGTATTTTGTAAAATTTGCAGAACAATCTCTGTACTCCAACCCTTCAACTTCAGGAAACGTAAAATGCACCCGATTTGAAAGTAGCCAATCAACGGTACATCTCTTGAATAATCATTATTATTATTATTATTGTAACACAATTATTATAAGCTTAATAACCCTTTACATTTAAATCAAAGCCGGCGTTGCTCCAAGAATACACAGATCCCTTGGACTTCCGTAAAGAATCCGGGTTCGTCTGCGGCGCCGATGACGAAAACCTGTACACCAATCCAACGGAGGAAGATGTTTACTCTGAACCGTACGAGAATGGTGAGTCAAATTTCGAATTTCTAATTTATTTGGTGGTGGGTTTGTTTTTCTTTAAGATTAATTTGAATTTGAAAGTGTTTAATATTCAAATTTGAAATAAGAAATAATTATTTGAAAATTATTTTGACATCAAATTTGATGTTATATTCTTATTTATATTTTAATTTGAAATTGGGAGATGAAATGTGATATATTTGATTTCAATAGTATAATATAAAGTATCAATTAATTGTCATTTGCTAGAAATTATTGTTTATTTTAATTTTAATTTTAATGTGTAATAGTAATTTGCAAATAATCTCGGATAAATCTTAAAGGTAAGTGTCTATAGGATAGGTGAGAAATTTCTGGGAAATAATTGGAAATTTTGGGAAATTTCTGGGAAATAATTGGGAAATTTCTGGGAAATAATTGAAATAATTGGGAAATTTCTGGGAAATAATTGATGTAATTGGGAAATTTCTGGGAAATAATTGATGTAATTGGGAAATTTCTGGGAAATAATTGATGTAATTGGGAAATTTCTGGGAAATTATTGAAATAATTGGGAAATTTCTCTGAAATAATTGAAATAATTGGGAAATTATAAAATGGGGGAAATTTCAAAATAATCCGGAAATATTTTTAAATAACTGTGATAAAATTTGAAGCAATAGGCAAGCTGAAACTTTTGATCTTTCTTTAAAATTAATGTAAAGGCAGAATGAAATGTTCACATAACTATTTTAAATCTATTTACGTTGATGAAACAACATCAAAATCATAAACCCAAAAGTTTTGGTTTATTTGAAAAAATAAGAAGTAGTTCTAGTCTGTCAACTTTTGAATCTTCAAAAATTACATAAAAGCAGAAGTAATATAAGTTTCTTATATTACTTTTGATAAAAGTAATGGAAATTAGTCTTAGGGGGTGTTTTATTAATGATTTCGATTAAATTAATATTAATCGTATATAAAATGTTTTTTTTTTTTCATCATTTAATTCTCCCGTTATATCACGGAATCCATTTTGGTTTGTGAACCAAAAAGTTTTTCAATCGGGTAGTGACACCTCATGTTAATTCCCCATTGAACTTGCTATAGGCAATTCGATTGAGCTTACGATACAGTATATAATGTTAGGAATTTTCAAGTATTTAAAAATTAAGTGATAATAAGACTGCGGATTTATGCGTGATAATAACACTAATTATGAAATAATATTTTATTATAATATAATTTTGAAATAAATTACTATTGCTAAATAGATGGCGCCACTCTCCCAGTCGCTGTCATTGATTTAAGGGTGTCCCGTTAGATCGTCATGTAGAGGGACTCGCATTTTGATAAAAACATTGCTTCGAAATATATTTTCACCTTTTCTGACTTTACTGACTTATAAACCTGTCTAATTGATTCAGAATTTTGGTATGATATAAATTAATAACCATCTACAGCCATATTTGGGGAATTACCCACAATTTAAGTGCGGCATTTTTCCTACACGTCTTTAGCGCAACTTTCTTACACTGAAATAGAGTAATATCGGTAGAGAGGGGGAGTGAACTGTGTATCCCCTTCGTTGAAGGCAACTTTGTATTAGCAAAAGTGGATGAGAGGAAAAGTATGAAAATGGCCAAAAGTGGCGAGTCATCAGAGTTTCGCCGTAGTTGACCGTTTTATTGGCGTAGCTATACTGGGCCTGTTCACTCCCTTAAAATAGGTCTTGTGTTAATTCGCGGATGCTAGAACTTCCTTGATTTGTGTTTGTAGTCAGGACAGAGTAGCTGGTAATGTTTTAAAAGTTATTTAAAGGTATAATATGGATTTAAGTAAGGTTATCGAAGCAATAGAAGAGCACATAAAACTAGATACGTTTAAAACAAATCTCAGTAATTTAGCTATAGCGCGAGCAGCTTGCGTCGTGATGCGCGTGATCGAGTGGGCTATGGTTAAACCAAGGAACATAAATGTCTGAACTACTTTCAATCGCGAGTTTGCAAGTCCATCAGTCACTAGTAAACTAAATAGTTATTGGCGTAACTTTGATGTCCGCGATTTTTAACACAGACTCTATGGCCATTGTCATACTTTCCCTCTCATCCACATTTGGTATTAGAGAATACTATTTGCCTTCGGAATTGGGGATATCACTAAGGTAAGAGATAGAGGGTTATGACGTTGCCATATATGTGAAAGATATTACTCTATTATTTTTTCAATCATAAAGCACAACTGTATTAGAATTGAAAGACATCCTTTTTAAAGGAATACAGACACGAAAATTTAAAGCATTTTTTCCCTTTTTTATATCTTTCCTTTTTTTTTTATCTTCGGTTCCCTTAAAATCGATAGAAAAGTATTTTTTCATACAATAATTTATTAATTAAGCAAACTAAAGTTAAAACTGAACATTCAACGTCTATAGAGCTATTTCAATTCGGGGGGGGGAGCTTTTGAGGCGGGGTTTCGCCTGTCCCAGACTAGGCGCCATATTGTGCGGGAAATTTAGCATAGAGTTCTTCAGCGGCCCGCACGGAGGGAGGGTGAAAACCGGCTCCGTTTATTGGCAGGTCCAACTGTGACGTTTCCCCCCTTCAACTGATATAGCTCTATAGAGTTAAACTCTCGTGGGAAGGTACGGTTTTTATATGTAGCATACATACAGCAGATGGCAGCATCGGTAGCAACGTAAGCCTTGGCGTGAGTTACTCAGTTGCTCATTAGCGGTTCCTATATTAATTTAATAGAATAATGTGTTAACTTAATCAAGAAGGCCGTATCCCTTTATACGATGGGAAATTCTAGGGTGAAGCCAAGGCCTAGCGAATCGCTTTTTTTCCAATTAATTTAAGGTTAAACATTTTTAGGAGTAAATAAAAATAGGTTATTAAAATTTTACGATGTAAACGGAAAATAAAAATATAATTTGGGTTTTGAGAGTAACCCTTTAAACTGATTCTCATCTTTATTACCTGAACTTAATAACTTTAATAACTTTTGCAGACAAGTTAGTATTTCTTTTTTTCTCATATGTTAATTTATGCTGCTTAACAACTACCGAAAACAATTTTCAATCATTTTCAATAACTTTCGAATTTACCAAAAACATGTGGGTCCCGCTACGTTATTGTTCGTCTATGTTTATAGCTGCGTTAAAAGGGGTCATCCCTCAAGGGGTAACTCGGGAATTTTATTGATGCTTAAAGAAGCATCCAATAACATCGTAACTCTTCGGGTGTAGTTCTTAAAATAACCCTGCAATATCGACTTTATCAGCTATCAACAAATTTTATTGAAAAGTTACCTACTGGAGAGGAGAGGAGCTCCAGTAGGAAAAGTTGATATGGCACCTAGGCCTTTTTCGCAGCAACATCTCGACCGATTCAAATTAGATTTTGGAAGTTGTTAGAAATAATCACGTTCAGCAGCATGTACAAATCATCCGAATGACTCTCATATCACAAGAAACATACATATGCTGTAAAAATAATTTCCACTTGATACATAACCCAAACTTCAATTTTCCAAATGGTAGGCAGGTTTTCAAATCTACAGCAAATGTTCCCAAATCTTTAGCAAGTATTCTCAAATCTACGGCAAATGTTCTCAAATCTTTAGCAAATATTCTCAGATCTACGGCAAATGTTCTCAAATCTTTAGCAAATATTCTCAGATCTACGGCAAATGTTCTCAAATCTTTAGCAAATATTCACGAATGTTCAGCAAATATTCTCGAATCTTTAGCCAATATTCTGGAATCTTGAGCCAATATTCTCGAATCTTTAGCCAATATTCTCGAATCTTTAGCCAATATTCTCGAATCTTTAGCCAATATTCTCGAATCTTTAGCCAATATTCTCGAATCTTTAGCCAATATTCTCGAATCTTTAGCCAATATTCTCGAATCTTTAGCCAATATTCTCGAATCTTTAGCCAATATTCTCGAATCTTTAGCCAATATTCTCGAATGTTCAGCAAATATTCTCGAATGTTCAGCAAATATTCTCGAATGTTCAGCAAATATTCTCGAATGTTCAGCAAATATTCTCGAATGTTCAGCAAATATTCTCGAATGTTCAGCAAATATTCTCGAATCTTTAGCCAATATTCTCGAATGTTCAGCAAATATTCTCGAATCTTTAGCCAATATTCTCGAATCTTTAGCCAATATTCTCGAATCTTTAGCCAATATTCTCGAATCTTTAGCCAATATTCTCGAATCTTTAGCCATTATTCTCGAATCTTTAGCCAATATTCTCGAATCTTTAGCCAATATTCTCGAATCTTTAGCCATTATTCTCGAATCTTTAGCCATTATTCTCGAATCTTTAGCCATTATTCTCGAATCTTTAGCCATTATTCTCGAATCTTTAGCCAATATTCTCGAATCTTTAGCCAATATTCTCGAATCTTTAGCCAATATTCTCGAATCTTCAAATCAACAAAATTAAAAAAAATCGCATATGAATCATTAAATATGTCTAAAATCTGTGATATTGTAACTTTGTAAGATTCACTCGCTTTCCTCTCGGATTGCACTCTCAAATCTTTAAGCAACGCCTCAAATCCACCTAAGATGTTTAGACCACCTAAGAAACATGACACCCTTAAAAAAACCGAAATTTTCTGGCATAAAAAATAAAAAAGTGAAAAATGTGATGGGGATGTTTTCCAATGAACCGTAACACTATGGATAAATTTTAAATTTGAAAAAGACACCCTAGTGTAATGTAACATAGTATCGTGTTCGCCAATATAAAGTGAAGAATACCTGGAAGAGCCATAAGGGCCGGGAGAAATCTTTTACACTTCAATGGAAGAGGACTCTTCCGAAATTTCATAGAATAGCCTTTTGTAAATTTTATCATTTGAAAGCACCGCCGTGCTCTCTCTCCTAAGAAACATTACGCTCAAAGGAAAAGGCCTTCCCTCTTAAAATTTTGCGTGGTAAATGTTGGAAATTTTTGGTAAAATCTCGAATCGTTTTCTCCATAGTCAATCGAAAGAGCTATTTTAAGCGAGCGATGTTTTTAAATTTAAACTTTGAAAGTTTCTGTTAGACTCTAATTTTTTTACCAGAAATCTCAATTCACAAGAGCTAAGGAATTTCAGGATGTTTCTGAATTGCAAAAATAGAATAATGTTTTTGGAAAATAAAAATACCAGAATGGGAAAAGTGGCGAAGAATTTTTGAAATAACCTTTGGAGGACTTTAGAAAACTCTGAAATAAAGTATAATAAAATTTACATCTTAGTAACGAAAACTCTGCAATAACCGAAACTTTAGTAAACTCTGCGATAACCGAAACTTTAGTAAACTCTGCGATAACCGAAACTTTAGTAAACTCTGCGATAACCGAAACTTTGGTAAACTCTGCGATAACCGAAACTTTAGTAAACTCTGCGATAACCGAAACTTTAGTAAACTCTGCGATAACCGAAACTTTAGTAAACTCTGCGATAACCGAAACTTTAGGAAACTCTGCGATAACCGAAACTTTAGGAAACTCTGCGATAACCGAAACTTTAGGAAACTCTGCGATAACCGAAACTTTAGGAAACTCTGCGATAACCGAAACTTTAGGAAACTCTGCGATAACCGAAACTTTAGGAAACTCTGCGATAACCGAAACTTTAGGAAACTCTGCGATAACCGAAACTTTAGGAAACTCTGCGATAACCGAAACTTTAGGAAACTCTGCGATAACCGAAACTTTAGGAAACTCTGCGATAACCGAAACTTTAGGAAACTCTGCGATAACCGAAACTTTAGGAAACTCTGCGATAACCGAAACTTTAGGAAACTCTGCGATAACCGAAACTTTAGGAAACTCTGCGATAACCGAAACTTTAGGAAACTGCGATAACCGAAACTTTAGGAAACTCTGAAATAACAAAGACGAAACTTTGAAGCAACGGGCAGCAAAACTTGGAAATAACGGAATAGGAGTCTTGAGCTTTCTAATAACGGTTAAAAAGTCTCCAAACGCAAGTCAAATTCGGATGAAAATTTTAAATTATGGGAATTTCACCAATGGCTGAAATCTGTGAAATGAGTGAAATCTCTTAACATTCAGTAGAAATTTAAGGATTTCACTTGAAATCTCGCTATTATGGTGCGCCTCACCATTATTTTTATTGGGATAAACTGAAATTGTTTCGAAAACCAAGGACGAGACGTAGGAAGTATCACAAAATCTCTACACAAATCCAATTTTCAGACTATACCTTTACGAGAGGTGGTAGGTATGAAATTTAGGAATGGAAACTGTAGAATCGCTATAAAATTTATAGAGCTTGAAACATTTTGGACACGTAACCCGAGAGGATGCATGGCCCGCTCTCCATGCGCCCTTCGGCCATATTTCGCTTTTAAAAATTCTGCTAGGAGCTTTTAAAATCTGAGATGCCCTTCTCCGCTTTCTACTTTCTCTCCCAAAGGATACCGGCAAAAGAAACCCCAACAAGAGTCAATTCATCAGGGGTGAAAGACTCGGTTCTTTTGCCGTCCTTAGCACTACTGTTTCGTCAATGTTTCGATTGTCTAGGCGTGGAAAGTCGTGGAACAATCGAAAAAAGACCGAATAATTTCGATTCAAGCCGTTTCTCATTAGCTGCTTGTTCCTCGCCACCATGGAGTATTATTTTAGGAAACCAACATTTTTTAAAATGCTCTTTCAAGGCACTTTTAATATCACTAGAGGATAGCTACTCAAACTTCATTAGTAATGAAATTATTTAAACGTGTTATTGCGAGAGAGATGTTTTTTTTTACAAATTTGCTGAAAGGAATAATTGATGATAAAAACAGTAACAAAAATATCATAAAATTACTAATACGTGTTTAGCATACGTCACTCTAAAAATACTACTTAGTATACTAGGCCTACACAATGTTAAACCTCAGGATTTGATGGAATTTTGAATTGAATATAAATTGAAAATCGCCATGCTCACAACACTAAAAAAATTACTACAGTCCATGACTCCATGTCATATATTTCTTCAGGTAAAAGTTAAAAATTAATTTTGGAGGATATCAGTTTGTTCCAAAAAATCTTTGTGGAGAATAAGGGGTTAAACAGTATTAATAATAACCGAAGGGGTAATAGAAGAAGAATGATCGACACTCTGTATATTCTTAATACTTTAGTTATGTAACATGATTCTTCCCAGGCTCATGCACCTTTTTGTTTGCTCTCCAGCTCATCAAACTTCAGATGGGCATCGCACCGTGCTAGGGTGAATTCTATAACTGTTCGCTACTAAATCCTCAGCAATCAACCCACAAAAATTCACAGTGCGCCTTGGCAGATAGTTAAGTGCTATGAGGGAACTATTTATTGCGTATGTGATTCGGTTTAGTAACCTTGCTGCAAATGTTCTGATGCTGGGAATTATGAATCATGTTACAATTAGTCCGCTTTGTGGTACACTTCTCTCGAAGAGAAGTTTTATATTACGATATTACCCAAGAATGTAGCGAGTCTAGCGACACCCCAATATCCTACGTGAACACAATAATTATACCAATTCGTTACTCGCTAAAACTTGTCTTTCGTTCAAACAATGTCGAACAATTTTACCTTGTTCATAAATTTCGTGAGTATAACCATGAGTGAATAATATGTTAGCTCCCTATAAGTTACTCAGGCTCCATAGGCGTAATGTATCCAGCGATTTCTTCTCATTTCGCCCGCGCGGGAAAAATCCGAATGTTGCGCTCTCTCTTGTCGAAACAAAAAATCCCGCTCGTACGGCTCCTCGACCTTGAGTCGTCGGCTGCATTTTCACCAATGAAGTGTTTTAGTCGTGAGTATTTATGATTTAACAATTTAACATTAAATCATGGGGTTTGTGTCAGTACTGAGACAAAAAATGCTGGAACTCGATGCAATTTACCGATATTGATAAAGAATGCTAAAGATAAGAATTGTTATTGTGATTTGAAACGAGAAAATTATACAACTGAACTAAGTCCAATCCACTTAACTGTTTTCTTAACCGAGGCTACTGAGCGAAATATTCGGCTGCTTAAACAGCTCCGATATCATTGGCTAGCTTCCACTACACGCGCTTCCGGGGGAAAACCGGAAAGAAGAGTAAATAAGATTTTCGTTCACGTGGCGGCCGCATAGCGTCGCATATAATTGGGAAGCCGGCGGCGCGGGAGAAAACGCTGGAGTACAAAAATGAATTGCCTGAGTAACTTATAGGGAGCTAACATATTATTCACTCATGGTATAACTATAAACTTAATCACAAGTAACCCTGCACTGAAGTCCTAAAATAAGAAACAGTGCAAATGTAGGTGATTTTAGGGTGTGACAGCGTGAGTATTAGTCACTTACTCCCAGGAATAATTTGCTCTTGAAGTTGACTCTAGCTAGCAGACAGACTATGGTGTACATTCGCGCTCACAATCACCCATTGGCTCTTGCGGAGTGTGGTGTGGTGTGGTTCTGGAATCGAATTTAGTGTATTTTTGCCGCCTACTTTTCCCGCTCTAGCTCGGCTTAACGCGTGTGAGGGAGTGAAAAAGATAATGCTTTCTTGGTCTCTCTTTTCGATTCCAGACTTACCCTAGAAGCACCATGCAAGCAAGCAAGCAACCCAACTCTGTTTGAGGATTCTCTTGTACAGAGAGAGAGAGAGAGAGAGAGAGAGAGAGAGAGAGAGAGAGAGAGAGAGAGAGAGAGAGTTATACGAGATTGCTGAAATCGTGTTATAGGTTATGGCTGGGCCTTTTCCGTTATATCCTAACCACCACCTACCAAAAGGAAAAGGAGGAACAGGCTAAGGCGCCTCATCCACTCGGAATAGAACCATTCCTAGCCTGCTTCATTTTGTATAGAGTATGAGTCACAATTCGAGGGGGTTTCCCCCCACGTGCATATTTCAGAGCGAAATTGCTGTAACTTGATATAGAGATTTGTGAAGAAGAAACCCCAATGTGTGTTTACTCAAAAGGAATTGGATATATTTAAGATTATGGTTGAAACTAGTATTAAAGAGGCTGCCATTTTTAAAGATGGTGGCATATTTATGCCCAAATATCATAAAACCAGTCTATAGGATATTAGGGAAGCAGTATTTTTAATATGGCTACAGATTGTATTGTAAAATCAGTCTTTGTGTGTACTAGGCCTGTGCGAGTCCAGTTTTTTGGGGTTCGAGTCGAGTCTCGAGTCCTTAAAAAGCTCTTATAGAATCTCGAGTCGAGTCTTTTAATTGGTTTCGAGTCCTCGAGTCCTTAAGTCAGCTTAAGAACTAGGTTTCAAGTCCAGTGTCGAGTCCTGATAAATTATATCAAGTCCCACTCGAGTCCTATTAAATTAATTCTATTAATACTAACTTTAATTTAATTTATTTAGTTTAATTTTACATAATTAATAATACAGGAATTATAATAAATAATTTTCTAATAAGGATAAATTTTACTCATAAAGCATAAATCTCACGACGAAATGACGCGCAGTAACAATAATTTTAACTTTTGGTTCTGGTTTGCTGCTTATCTCCTTTAGCTGAAGTCAAATTTTTGAACAATCACCTGTCTATTCTAAACTTTAAATTAGGGATGCAACGATTCGTAATTTTTCGGAATCGGCCGATTCGATGCATCGGTCTCTAAAAAATCGGCTTCGGCCGATTAATCGGCCGAAGCCTCAAGGTTATACGTTTTAGGTATTAGTATAGGAGTGCTACTTGTCAAAAATGTCTAAGGACAATAATCTATCTGGTTTGGTTTCCGAGATACTAGTTCATTTAGTTCAACACACATTTTGTCCATTCTTTCTGCTACAACTTGTTTTTGATTAGTTCTTTCTTTGCATTCCGGATAGGAAAAAACAATTTTAGGCGTGAGATTTAAGTTTCATTTCCTAAAAAAAACCCCTTTCCTTTCTCATCCTTTAAAAACAAGAAGTAGCATTCAAGACTTCAAGTATTATTACTTTAAGTAAACAAGGGACTGCAGGAATACACGTTAGAGACAATGACACCAAACACATTAGAGGGATAGCTGACAATAATAAAATCCAGACTGTGATAGAGCGACATTGTTTGTGGAACGGGTGGGAACAAAGAGAAATATACCAAGAGGAGCAAAAAGTCTAGCCTTCCACAGGGCTTTTGAAAAGCCCGGCCACGGTTTTGGAGTAACTTGATCCGGTTTTTGTTTAGTGGCTAAGCCGCGACGTCTTTTATTGGTTAAATTATGTTGGCTGCTTACTTTTGGTGGTGGCAAAGGGTTGATCTCTGGTTTGACCGTTGACGTACAAAAGGTAATTTTTAAGTAGACGACACCGTCACGTGAACAACCGGAACTTGTTTCTCAAAATCAGTCCCGGTGCCTATTTACAAGTTACCACTCCTCTTGGTATATTCTCTTTGGTGGGAAGTAGCAGTGCGCACAAATCGAAAGGAGAGTCAAAGATGAAGGGGAAGGCAAACCATAACGGCCGGCCACCATGGCTCTCCCGCGCACCTACCTCGGCGCACAGCCAAGGAGTAAGATGTCACGTGATCCGTTGAGAAGGAAATTCAAAAAGGGTAAACCCGAAAATACGGTTAGAGGCTCACACTAGACTAGAGAGATCAGCATTCAGCGTTGTTACCGTAGCTTTGTAATAACGTAAACAAACTTCACTGATTTTTTTTTCTCGGTTGCGCCGATTGCGCATGTGCGCCACGCTCTTAGAGAGCGACTGGTACTGGTAACATTTTTGAAAGGGGGCTGACAGAGAATTTGGTTAAATTACGTTATTTGTTAATTGGCAAACTTGTTAGTTCCTTTATACTAGCTCAAAAGATTAACCAAAAAGAGTCGGCCGGAAAAAATCGGCCGATTACCTTAGAAAAATCGGCCGATTCGATTATTCGGCCAAGTGGCCGATTCTGGCCGAAGCCGATTCATGGCCGATGCATCGCTGCATCCCTACTTTAAATCGATTAAACCCTACTAGATGCGGCGCTCTACTTAAAATTCAGGGTCACAAAGTAAATATTTTTGGACTTGATAAGGCGTCAAGTCTCGGCTCGAGTCCTCCTCGAGTCCAATAGTGAAGATTTTTAAGGACTCGAAATTATTTTCAAGTCCTAAAATTTTGATTTTCGAGTCTCGAGTACTCGCCTTCATTCGAGTACTCGCACAGGCCTAGTGTGTACCCACTATTTAGAGTAACTTCTTAGCATAATTTCAGCTTCCAAGGTTTAGTGGTTTCGGCTGGGCGTTGTTTATTAGTTAAGTTTATCAATAATTTTCTTGTAATGTTTCCCAAACGCTGTCTGTGTCTTCATATTTTCAAATCAAGTTTAAAAGTTCGTGTCAAAACATCTTAAAGAATAGTTCTTAGATAAAATTGCCATGTAATATATAACCGACAAAATTATGTCACGAATCAGTTTTATGCCATTTTTAACCTACAAATAATTATTCTCACTGTCTATAGGAGTCCGTTTTATAGTTAGATGATGAGTTATACAATACCATAAGTTCATAAGATATGTTCCATAAATTTGTCAATGGTTACTGAGAGCTTGTCATGAATTGACGTAAGTGAAACGTCATAGATTCACGTAAAGCGACGCCTGGTGAGTTGCTGTCGAAGCCTTAGTACAGACTAAAATGGAGGATAGACTGCAAAACCGAGTGCAGTCAATTCTCGCTTGTCGTTCTCGGACTAGCTCGAGCTGCAAGTCTCTAGCATTAGTACGAAGTATAGGAAGTGCAATCTTTACGGAACATATCTTATAAACTTATGACAATTCATTATTTCAGTCAACAAGATAACAAATATGGTAGATAAAATCATCCATAATCATCTAATTTATTGTTATTAACTTTGATATTTATTTTAACTTCCTGTGACTAAACACTAATACGAATGAAGCAATTGTACATTATCTTTAGGTATGGAGTTACGTTATTTTTGCACTGTACTAACTTTGGGTAACAAGCCCTATTACCCCTACCTTGCTCACAGTCATTCTAAGAAACAAGGGTGGAAAGAACATAGGAGGAGGAAACTTACGGTGTCAAAAGTGTTGGTCCATAATGTTTGGAGCGTTGGGATATTTTAACAGTATAGCTTGCCGTTATTCTTAGCTCGTAACTTTTGTCTCTTCCGGTTGGTCTTGGGGGGAAGTGGGGATTTACTTCCTCTTTTACGAGCTGGTCGTTTCCAGTGGCCAAATATTGCCCATTTTCGGTTCCCCACTCTTCGTCATATTTCGCGCCAAATTCCCGTCTTTTCCCGCGCGATTCTTTCTCCCCCATCTTTTCTCCTTTGTTCCTGACTAAGAGTCTGGAAAATATTTTGCCTATTTTCTAGAAACACAATCTCCTTTTATTTAGGAAATTCGTAGAAGGGGGAACACCAACGACTTAGTAAGATGGCCGTTGAGGAAAGAGAACGCGCGGGAGATTTTAGGCCTTGTTTAAGCGTGCAGCTTCTTTTTAACGAAGCATTACACAAATTGCAAGGCAGTTCGACGAAATCAGGAGTTTACTCTATTGTCTTGTGAATATTTGAGAAATCTGATGTTTGTTATGGCGGTATTTTCGTAGGTTTAAAAGGTTGTGGGTTTGTAAATGTATGGAATCGTATACGCGGTGGAAAATCAGACACAAGAAATATTTATTGGAAAAATTTATTCTTTAACTATTGTGTATGTTTTTTGAAGCATCTGTAACGATTTGTGTAGTGTAAAGATATTTCGCTCCAAATTCAACAGTTTTCTATTATTTAGCTTATATCTATAGAAACAAATTCCGATGTTTAGATGGAGAAGAACAACCTTGGTTACCATTGTTGCACTAGGGTTTGAATGTTGGCTGTGTTGGGAATCGTGAAATACAGAGCCGAATTAAAAATTACCTTCAGAAGGCCAGCACAAACTCAGGATACTTTGAAAACTTTACATTTTTACTTTCAAATTACCGTACGTTTAAGACTTTCACCTGAAAACATCAGAGCATTTGAAGGTGCCAATGGACGCCAAAAAGGTGAAGGGTCTTCTGAAAGTGGCCTTGGAAGTTCTAGGGCCATTTGAAAATGAACGTGTGAAATTCAGGGTAGTAGACCATAATCCAATGGAATTTGAAACTGGGTCTCAAATCTCTAGAGGATTTGAAATTTGACCTAGAAGATATTAAGAAATCGTAGAAAGGTCAAGAAAATAACTTTGAAAAGACAAAGGAGACCATTTTAGTTTAATACTGGTTAAAAAACACCATTGGAAATAAGGGCCTGATGATTTTTACCTGAAAACATAAGGGCATTTGATGGTGCCAATGGACGCCAAAAAGGTGAAAGGTCTTTTGAAAGTGGCCTTGAAAGTTCTAGGTGCATTTGAAAATGAAGGTGTGAAATACAGGGTAGTATGTAAGTAGAGCGTAATCCATGGGAATTTGAAAATTGGTCTCAAATCTCAAGAGGATTTGCAATTTGGCATAGAAGGTTTTAAGAAATGGTGGAAAACGTCAAGAAAATAACTTTGAAAATGCAAAGGAGACCATTTTAGTTTAATACTGGTTAAAAATACCATTAGACATAAGGGCTTGATGATTTTAATTTAACAAATTCTGAAGTTCGGAAAGAAACTCTCAGCTTCTAACGTCTAAAATTCTTACGAATATTGTAAAAATTCATGATATTGTTCTCTTATCATCCGTAGCCATCTTTCTCTGGCTCCCTTTCCTGTTTTCCTCACTCTCAAGTTTCTCCTCATCAGCATCACACACATGCCATGTGGCGAAATTGAACGACCCTATTACATTCGGTATAGCAAATTTGCTCCCCCTACTTACTGTCTCGAATCCCGCGCTAATTTGCCACTATAATTATTTTAGTTTCGTACATAACTTCAACTTGATGAGGCATGTATTGCAATAAGAAACACGCGTGTTCGTTTGTCCGTTAGTTGCAGTGGAGGCCTTTCTTTCATAGAGGTCAGAGTGCGACAGTATCTTGCCCATATGGCTGACTAAATAATTAGTAACTTTGTTATGGATCTAAGGGATGTATGGTTTTATGTTTGAAACCGTGATCATCTTGGGAATATGATGGCTACCTACACACAGATGGGCTAGAATGATAAGGTAAAACCACTGTTCTACTAATGGCATCGCCCCTAACGGGAGATACCCGAAACGTTTCGACTCAGATCATGTTATGACTATGGTTTGAGTCGAAAAAGTTCCATTATTGGTCGTGGCGTTGCGCTACAGAGGCGCTGCCCCAAAAGAACCATGCGCCTGATCTCAATTACAGTCCATTTTTATGTTTAATGGTCTTTTGTGGCCACAGAAGGTAACCAAAACATCCTGGCGAGATGACGGCAGTACATTTTAACCATATTTGATGCAGCAATTAAGCTACACTTCTTCATATGTAAAGATATGAAAACTCTTTCGACTGGAGTTGTGAAAAGGTTGCATTATGTCTAAACTTACCCAGGAAAAATATGCGGGTAATGTTTTGGTCAGACTTCAAAAATAACACTTAAAATATGGAAATTTGAGTTTTTTTTTTTTTGGCAGTATTAACTCGTTAACCCTAGCATCGCGACAGAAGCAGACTATGCTTATACGTTTCAAAAATGGCTACCTATCGGTTTCGAGTATGGGGGAGACGGGTTAGAATCGCTGGGTGGATATCTAAAAGTAGTGGGAAAGGATTGAAGACATTTTACCATTCATCTAGAAAGCAAATAGATTCGATTTCGTTCTACCCCGCGCAATAATGTGTAGTATTTTAAAAGCCTTCCATTTCAAATAAGACTGAGAGATTTTTGTCTGAAGCCATGGAGCCCCCAGTCTTTTCTAGCAGTTTCCTCTCTGTTCCTTCAGCAACTCGGGCCATTAAATTTGTTAGAAAAAAGAAAAAGATTTTCTTCCCTTCTCCTTACTCGGTGGTCGAGTTACTTTATACCGTAGGGTGGGTTCGGAGTCTGATACATTATCTTCAGTAATTGTTTTTTCAAGCTCCGGTAACCTTTTATTGCGTCGAAATGGTTTTTGATTATTGACATTCCGTAGCAGCATCCCTCGCGGCGTGCTTGTCTTCAGTCTGTTCTTGAACACTTTCTTTCTTACAGTTTCTCTTTTTCGTTCAGTTGTGTAGGAAACAAGATGAAACACCTCCTTGTTCGTTTTACTGTTTCCAAAAGCGTGATACCTTCATTATTTATTTGTGAAATTTCTAAACTGTGTTGGTAAAATACTAAGATCAACTTTTACATTTTGGTTCAAAAAAGCGTAAATAATTTTCGTAGAAAATATGGACATAATATTAAAATGTGTATGATGCGTGGTAATTTTAATTAATTTTTGGTCTACAATTTTTATCACTTCATTTCTGTTAGATAATTTGATAAAATATATAATCATTTAATCTAATGCGTTAAATGGGCAGTACTGTCTAATGTCTTCTATAATGTGGTTTTGTTTGATTAAAATGCTTGTAAATGTGAAAATTAAACAACATAACTTGGTTGTGATGTTTAAAAATCGAAAATAATCCAAAAATGGTAAATGAAACACGCAGCTAGACTGCGTTATGACGTCATAACTATGTCGACTTGCGATGAGAAAAATTTGTAATCCGCGACTACAGTTTTCGCCATCCTCTTTTCAGAGGTATGGTAGCGTATAAATGTATAATTAAATTGGAAAGAATTTTTCGAATAGTATTTGTCACACATTTACTTTAATTTTGGGTGAAACTAAATGGAGCTAAGAGAGAGGAAGGAAATAACATTTCGTTTTATAGATGGAATACTTCAGCCTTTGTTCTGGTTTAGAGACAAAGTACTGAAAGGAGAGTAGATAGAGGTAGGACATCCTTAGCCCCTGTTCTTCGTTACCGCTTTGCCTCCATTGGTTCTGCCACAGAGTAAGGACTATTATACGAGATTTTGAGGGGAGAGAGATCTCTAAACGGCTAAAAAAATCCTGGAGAATAACTCTTCTTAAGTGAAGCAGGAACTCTATTTTACCTACGTTTGAAAATTATAGGTTTCAAATTACATTTCAAAAATTGTAAAGCATTCAAGTTGGCGGAAACGTTTTTGCTTCATATCCAAATTTATGGCAAACATGGCAGACAACCGGTTGAGTTCTACCTCACTGACTAAAGTCATCGCATTAACCGAAAAACCAAAAGAAAAAGTGAATAAACGTTTGATTAAAGCATGCACTTGATGATTTGTAAGAAGACAAATAGTTTTGAGAATAACCGAGAAAATTTTTGAGAATAACCGAGAAAATAGTTTTGAGAATAGCCGAGAAAATAGTTTTGAGATTATGGCCGAGAAAATAGTTTTGAGATTATGGCCGAGAAAGTAGTTTTGAGATTATGGCCGAGAAAATAGTTTTGAGATTATGGCCGAGAAATAGTTTTGAGATTATGGCCGAGAAATAGTTTTGAGATTATGGCCGAGAAAATAGTTTTGAGATTATGGCCGAGAAAATAGTTTTGAGATTATGGCCGAGAAAATAGTTTTGAGATTATGGCCGAGAAAATAGTTTTGAGATTATGGCCGAGAAATAGTTTTGAGATTATGGCCGAGAAAATAGTTTTGAGATTATGGCCGAGAAAATAGTTTTGAGATTATGGCCGAGAAAATAGTTTTGAGATTATGGCCGAGAAAATAGTTTTGAGATCATGGCCGAGAAAATAGTTTTGAGATTATGGCCGAGAAAATAGTTTTGAGATTATGGCCGAGAAATAGTTTTGAGATTATGGCCGAGAAAATAGTTTTGAGATTATGGCCGAGAAAATAGTTTTGAGATTATGGCCGAGAAATAGTTTTGAGATTATGGCCGAGAAAATAGTTTTGAGATTATGGCCGAGAAAATAGTTTTGAGATTATGGCCGAGAAAATAGTTTTGAGATTATGGCCGAGAAAATAGTTTTGAGATTATGGCCGAGAAAATAGTTTTGAGATTATGGCCGAGAAAATAGTTTTGAGATTGTGGCCGAGAAATAGTTTTGAGATTATGGCCGAGAAATAGTTTTTGAGATTATGGCCGAGAAAATAGTTTTGAGATTTTGCCGAAAATAGTTTTTGAGATTATGGCCGAGAAAATAGTTTGAGATTATGCCCGAGAAAATAGTTTTGAGATTATGGCCGAGAAATAGTTTTGAGATTATGGCCGAGAAAATAGTTTTGAGATTATGGCCCAGAAAATAGTTTTGAGATTATGGCCCAGAAAAATTTTGAGATTATGGCGAGAAAAAAGTTTTGAGATATGGCCGGAAAATATTTTTGAGATTATGGCCGAGAAATAGTTTTGAGATTATGGCCGAGAAAATATTTTTTTTGAGATTATGGCCGAAAATATTTTGAGATTATGGCCGAGAAATATTTTTGAGATTATGGCCGAGAAAAGTTTTGAAGATTATGGCCAAGAAAAAGTTTTGAGAATAGCCGAGAAAATAGTTTTGAGATTATGGCCGAGAAAATAGTTTTTGAGATTATGGCCGAGAAAATAGTTTTGAGATTATTGCCAGAAAGAGTTTTTTCAGATTATATCGGAGAAAAGAATTTTTCAGATTTGGCCGAGAATGAATTTTTTTCATTATAGCCGAGAAAGAATTTTTTCAGATTATGACCGACAGAACGTTTGATTAAGCAAGCAGGGCCAGAAAATTATTTGGAGAAGATCGAAAAAATGCCGAGAGAAACATTTTGAGAATATGGCCGGCCAGAAAAGATTTTTTCTTTAGCTTATGGCCATGAAAATTATTTTCTAGATAACGACCAAGATATATTTTGTTTTGCATTACGACCAAGAAATAATATGCTGATTACGGCGAAGACAGTAATTTTCAAATGTGATCAAGAAAATAATTCTGAGATTGCGAAGTAACTGGTCCCTTCCCTCCCTTGGCGAAGTATTGTATGATGATATAAATAATTTATCGAGCTATGCCTGTAAATGATTCGACTTGTAACCTGTGAAGCGACGGTAATTAAATGAGATTGGGCTTTTTATTTTCTCTCCGCCCGAGAAGGAGTTTAATGGTTTAAATAATGAAAGAAGTATCGATTCATAACGTCACAGTCTTGTTCCTCAGAAGTTTCGTTTAGTATGGTACGAAATTTTGGGGTACCGATTTGAGTCGCTATTT
>JAEQBA010002642.1:0-86136 GCA_019434445.1 Phalangium opilio
CTATTAACATGAGCCGAAGGTATGTCTCGTTCGCTATTTTTACTTAGGTTCCCGATTGGGATTTGATTGACGGATAGGCTTATCAAATCTGGGAATTCCTGTATCGTAGGCTTGTACCGGTAAATCCCCCTGTAGAGCGGCCACTCATTTACGTTTAGGCGATAATTGTTACAAATGGTGCCGTGCCCGTCTTTTGAGCCTCGGTTCCATTTTTCGCGTCGTTTTTCTTTCCGACGGGGTGGTCGGGCCCGATTCGCGAGCTTCGTTAAGTTAGTTCTAGTTAGACAAGATCGCCGACATGTTGGGTACCCTTCCTTCTCGAACATTCGAGGCGTAGTTCTCAAATTTCTATTTCAATCGGGCTGAATCATTGGTTTTATTAATCCTACCATTGATATAAATTGAATTTATTTATTTAGAACAACTCGCGTGATAGATAATATTGTTTTCTAGGATAGATGATTTTGAATTAAATTATTTTGTAAATTTAAATGAGCAATGCCGAATCGTGCCCAATGTCGAAATTATACCGCGAAAGACACGACACAGAATCTTCTTCGGCTTTAGGAAATATTTCGGAATCTTCAGGGTCCCATTGCCGTTAGCTAAGGCCTAACTCGGTTGATTGATTCAAATATGGCGCACGCCCTAAAACCCAACTGAAGATTCCCATGGGATGATAATCTCGATGTAACCCGTATTCGAACGTATTACGGATGAAAGGATAGAAAATTCCTCCCCCACGTATAAGATGAGTAACCCAAGAGAGGAAGAAAAAAGTAAACATGCTAATAATTTAGCCCTCTTTAATCGTATGAGCAAAAGTTATAACCCCCAGGGGAGTAGCCTAGTTCGAGCCAGACATAAGGGGAGTACCCCTGATCTAGTCATTAAGTGAGATACCTAGACCGAGTCCACCAAAAGAAAAGGTAGAGGTTGAATCAAACTCATATGCAAGGGCAAAGCATTTTATGAATAGTTGGGTTCACTCAAGGCACGTTATACCTAAAGCCACGTCAACTGCGAATATTCCGACAATAACAGTGACTACTACCTCTCCCTGTGGGGCAATTCCACGTAGTAGTTCGGTTGTATATACAAATGCCCCCAGATTCCATAAGGAATTCCCCAGTCTCCACCTAGCTTTCAGCCTCAGGGCACACAAAACCCTAGCCATTCAACCGGGACATCCAACCCACCACAACAAAGCGCTCCAAATAGTGGAGGTGCTCAGCAAGCCGCATTTTTAGCATCGGTTCTGCAATCCTTTTCAAACATGGCTATAAGCCAAGGCACCGTCAGAGCTCTAGAGCCCCCGGAAAGGTTAGCTTTTTACGGCAGGAAATATGAAAGCGTTCCGGAATTCCTCAGAAACTTTGACGAATATGTAAGATTCCACAAAATCAGCGAAGATGCCAAAATGCTATTTATGCTCCATTTTATGAGGGAAAATGCTCTATATTGGTTTTGATATTTCCCCCAAAATATAGAATGGCCAGCGTTTAAAGGGAGACTAAAACGTCCTTATTAAATAGAGGCTGAAGAGGCAAAGGTTAGGATCGAATTACTTAATAGGCGGCAAAAACAAAATGAGTCTGTGGATGAGGTTTTCGGCTATTATGTTAGGGTAAATCAGAACTTACATCCTCCAATACCGGACAATGAACTACTTTTAATGATCAAACGCAATTTAAGACCAGAGTTAAAGGATTACTTATGTTCCTTCCAATGTATACAATCTCCGATTTGCATGATGCGTGCTTAAAAATAGAACAAGCGTTCGACTTAGACCTACCCCTCTCATCCCAAGATAAACCCAATCCTATCACACAACAAAATATGCTGTTAGAGAGCAACCTATAGCTAGTTCGATACTATGAGAGAACTCTATGTTTGGAATTTTATAAATTGTTTATGCGTGCCTATCACCCGTACGAGACAGTTATCAGCGGCGGTGTCTTTTTAATTAAGAGAGGTTGATCGCGTTAGAGGAGAGAAGAAAAACAAATGTTTCCCTACAACGTACTTACAAGTACAGCGTACTTATCTTGTTTTACATCTACGATTCATAGTAACAGAGGTATATAACACTTCTCTTCGAGAGAAGTGTACCACCACAAAGCGGGGCAATGTAACGTCATTCTACCCAACATCCTTAACATTTGGAGCAAGGTTACTAAACCAAATCATATTCCGCGATAAATAGTTCCCCTCATCATTAGTCTTTTTGTTGTTAAACTATGTGACAAGACGCGCTGATGGATTTTTGTCTCACCCCAAATGAGGTTAGGAGTTGATTGCTAAGGATTTAGTACCAAACAGTTATAGAATTAACCTGTGCACGGTGCGATTCCCATCTGAAGTTTGTTGAGCGGAGATCAAACAAAAAGGGGTGAGCCTGGGAAGAATGACGTTACGTAACTAATGTATTAAGATGATACAGAGTGGCATCCTTCTTCTATTATCCCCTTCTTATAATAAAACAAAACATGGAAAAACTAAGCGGAGAAATGTTAAAAAGTTTTATTACGCATCTTTTAACTGTATTTAGAACGTTAGTTTTAATTATTTTCTAAATTTCGGCATTTTTGCGATTTTTTGTATCAATTGATTTTTGGGTTTTTCTTTTGTGCGCTTTTTTGTATTTTCTTTTTTTTCTTGAGAAACATCAGACCAGTTACTGGTACTGGGCGCTTCCAATTCCTTTGTTTTTTCAAGTTCTTTTTGACTTGCTTCAAGCTCAGCTCCTCCGCTACTTAACGGATGTTCTTCACCTAGAGTAAAATAATACGAACGTACGTATGTTCATGATCCAGGTCTCGTGTCGAAGCTACTCAGAAATATTGATCAAATGGGCTATACTTACTCTCCGAAGTGCTTTTGTCGGATGACCCACTTTCAACTTGCTTTCCGGTTGTAGCCGGACTCTCGTCTTCACCTACAAACGCGTAACATAATTAACGCCTAATTTAAGGTAAATGATTAATATAAAATATTCTTACTCTCCGAAGTTTTGCCCGAGTATGGGGGACCGAGTCGTGTTCGTGTTCATTTGTATATGGTGATTCAATTTCTTCTTGTAATTCAAAACGAAAAAAAAACAGTCACTTTTTCATTACGGAATAATATTTATAATACCAACCATTAGGTGGGGATTTCGACAAGCTCGCGGTCGCGGGTTCTTCATAATCTAAAAAAATTCAAGTTATTATTGCCAGAAAATATAAGAGAAGCTTAAGCGCTTCCCGGCACTGTAATTAGCGCGCGGTTGTCGGGAATGCTTAAACACTATAGAATTGGTAAATATGTCTAACCAAGAATCATCGGGGCTTAGAAGCCCTTTGCTTGACGCTAACTGTCTAAGAGTTGTCGAAAGATCTCCTCCTGTCTTTTGTGTAATCTTTTCGACGATCGAAAGGCATTTGTTAACCTCTGCTGGTGTCGAGTTGTTTGTGGCCAATCTGAGACGCAACTGCTCCGCCTCTTTTTTTTCAACCATGAGATTTTTCAAATTTTTAATTTTTTCCTTGTGTTCTTCTATCATTTTTCGGTGCCGCGGAGGGCCACCTCAAATTTCTCTCGATTACTTTCCACAATGGTTAAGCCCTTTTCATATAGATTTATCATAGTTGGTAGTGTTGAATGGTCTTCCGAGCTTTCCACCGGAATAATTGGAAGGTCTTCGATTTCTAAGAGGCGTCAAAATTGTACAAATAATTATATTTATTACATCATCATGATATACTTTATAATGCAATAATTCCGGCAACCGGGAACCAAGCGTGAGGAACGTTGGCGTGGGGCTCCACTGCTTAATAGGCAGTCGAGGGGCTACTCGCTTATCATTGCCTGTTTTTAATGGTAGTCGAGGGGCTACTCACTCGATCTTTGGCGACTTATAAAAGGAGTCGGGGAGGCTACAGAATGATTCCTCTTAGCTGTATGGAATGGGCATCGCTAGTATAGCTACGTAGATGGTTGCCGTTTCATTTAATGGGAAAAGTCTTATGGGTGAAAAGGTAATATAAAGGTAACACTATTAGCCATACATTACCAGGGTCAAGCTTGACTCAAATAACATTCTTGATTAGCCGAAACCCCTTTGGCCGAGAATGTTATTTGGGTGAAAAAGTATCGCGTAGGTAATATTGTTTTAGCCATACCTAACCTTTTAGAAGCCCCGATCTATTCAAAGACTTTTAATACTGTTGTCGCGTTACACCGGCAAACTTATTGCCGTTAACTTATACCGCTTATTGGCTTATGTTAAGTACAGGTGGCTACTTCCGTTTATTCATTGAATATCCGTTTATCGTTTAGTCTTCAAAATGAACTTCATTACGATTGGGTTCGTCAAAAAAGAACTTGCAATTGCCACAGAAGTCCCATGCCGGGATCAACAAGCAAACTATTCACGACGAGCCAGTTGGTGGACGCAATGTCCTTAATCTTTCAAAAAACTTTCATCAATGCCGCCTCAATAAAACTGTTCCCGACTAGCCGGGAACAAATGGATTTATTTCGGAAGACCACTCATTCGTTTACATGGAAGGAAATTTTAAGCACTTGTTCTCAACAGGAGAATTGGAACAGTGAGTGTTTACAACCAATAAGCGAGACACAAACTTCATCCGTTTACGTTTGCAGGACTTCGCGAACACTTTATAAAGCGATTTCGGACAACACTCAGAAATTCTCCCAACTTTTCCTAATAAAGGCGGGAAAGATCGAAAAACACTATTTCGTGTACTTAATCATTTGTTTCGTTGTGAAACTAGTCCGTAAGTCTTACATTGTTAAGGTTGACAAATAAGACATTTTAAAATTTGATATTGCTCATTCATTGTAGAGGCGAAACTAGGCCCTGAAACGGTTCTAAGGGAATTTTTCCCGGGAGAGGTTGTGGTTGTGTACCATAAGGTATGCGGAAAATATCAGAATTGGCTTAAACCCTTGCAAATGGAAAGGAGGTTTCCAAGAGCCCCACGCCAACGTTCCTCACGCTAGGTTCCCGGTTGCCGGTAATTATTGCATTATAAAGTATATCATGATGATGTAATAAAATATAATTATTTGAACAATTTTGACGCCTCTTAGAAATCGAAGACCTTCCAATTATTCCGGTGGAAAGCTCGGAAGACCATTCAACACTACCAACTATGATAAATCTATATGAAAAGGGCTTAACCATTGTGGAAAGTAATCGAGAGAAATTTGAGGTGGCCCTCCGCGGCACCGAAAAAATGATAGAAGAACACAAGGAAAAAATTAAAAATTTGAAAAATCTCATGGTTGAAAAAAAAAGAGGCGGAGCAGTTGCGTCTCAGATTGGCCACAAACAACTCGACACCAGCAGAGGTTAACAAATGCCTTTCGATCGTCGAAAAGATTACACAAAAGACAGGAGGAGATCTTTCGACAACTCTTAGACAGTTAGCGTCAAGCAAAGGGCTTCTAAGCCCCGATGATTCTTGGTTAGACATATTTACCAATTCTATAGTGTTTAAGCATTCCCGACAACCGCGCGCTAATTTACAGTGCCGGGGAAGCGCTTAAGCTTCTCTTATATTTTCTGGCAATAATAACTTGAATTTTTTTTAGATTATGAAGAACCCGCGACCGCGAGCTTGTCGAAATCCCCACCTAATGGTTGGTATTATAAATATTATTCCGTAATGAAAAAGTGACTGTTTTTTTTTCGTTTTGAATTAACAAGAAGAAATTGAATCACCATATACAAATGAACACGAACACGACTCGGTCCCCCATACTCCGGGCAAAACTTCGGAGAGTAAGAATATTTTATATTAATCATTTACCTTAAATTAGGCGTTAATTATGTTACGCGTTTGTAGGTGAAGACGAGAGTCCGGCTACAACCGGAAAGCAAGTTGAAAGTGGGTCATCCGACAAAAGCACTTCGGAGAGTAAGTATAGCCCATTTGATCAATATTTCTGAGTAGCTTCGACACGAGACCTGGATCATGAACATACGTACGTTCGTATTATTTTACTCTAGGTGAAGAACATCCGTTAAGTAGCGGAGGAGCCGAGCTTGAAGCAAGTCAAAAAGAACTTGAAAAAACAAAGGAATTGGAAGCGCCCAGTACCAGTAACTGGTCTGATGTTTCTCAAGAAAAAAAAGAAAATACAAAAAAGCGCACAAAAGAAAAACCCAAAAATCAATTGATACAAAAATGTTATTTCGCTCTTCATCGCAAAAATGCCGAAATTTAGAAAATAATTAAAACTAACGTTCTAAATACAGTTAAAAGATGCGTAATAAAACTTTTTAACATTTCTCCGCTTAGTTTTTCCATGTTTTGTTATTATAAGAAGGGGATAATAGAAGAAGGATGCCACTCTGTATCATCTTAATACATTAGTTACGTAACGTCATTCTTCCCAGGCTCACCCCTTTTTGTTTGATCTCCCGCTCAACAAACTTCAGATGGGAATCGCACCGTGCACAGGGTTAATTCTATAACTGTTTGGTACTAAATCCTTAGCAATCAACTCCCTAACCTCATTTGGGGTGAGACAAAAATCCATCAGCGCGTCTTGTCAAATAGTTTAACGCAAAAAGACTAATGATGAGGGGGAACTATTTATCGCGGAATATGATTTGGTTTAGTAACCTTGCTCCAAATGTTAAGGGATGTTGGGTAGAATGACGTTACATTGCCCCGCTTTGTGGTGGTACACTTCTCTCGAAGAGAAGTGTTATATACCTCTGTTACTATGAATCGTAGATGTAAAACAAGATAAGTACGCTGTACTTGTAAGTACGTTGTAGGGAAACATTTGTTTTTCTTCTCTCCTCTAACGCGATCAACCTCTCTTAATTAAAAAGACACCGCCGCTGATAACTGTCTCGTACGGGTGATAGGCACGCATAAACAATTTATAAAATTCCAAACATAGAGTTCTCTCATAGTATCGAAACTAGCTATAGGTTGCTCTCTAACAGCAATATTTTGTTGTGTGATAGGATTGGGTTTATCTTGGGATGAGAGGGGTAGGTCTAAGTCGAACGCTTGTTCTATTTTTAAGCACGCATTGATCATGCAAATCGGAGATTGTATACATTGGAAGGAACATAAGTAATCCTTTAAACTCTGGTCTTAAATTGCGTTTGATCATTAAAAGTAGTTCATTGTCCGGTATTGGAGGATGTAAGTTCTGATTTACCCTAACATAATAGCCGAAAACCTCATCCACAGACTCATTTTGTTTTTGCCGCCTATTAAGTAATTCGATCCTAACCTTTGCCTCTTCAGCCTCTATTTAATAAGGACGTTTTAGTCTCCCTTTAAACGCTGGCCATTCTATATTTTGGGGGAAATATCAAAACCAATATAGAGCATTTTCCCTCATAAAAGGAGCATAAATAGCATTTTGGCATCTTCGCTGATTTTGTGGAATCTTACATATTCGTCAAAGTTTCTGAGGAATTCCGGAACGCTTTCATTTTTCCTGCCGTAAAAAGCTAACCTTTCCGGGGGCTCTAGACCTCTGACGGCGCCTTGGCTTATAGCCATGTTTGAAAAGGATTGCAGAACCGATGCTAAAAATGCGGCTTGCTGAGCACCTCCACTATTTGGAGCGCTTTGTTGTGGTGGGTTGGATGTCCCGGTTGAATGGCTAGGGTTTTGTGTGCCCTGAGGCTGAAAGCTAGGTGGAGACTGGGGAATTCCTTATGGAATCTGGGGGCATTTGTATATACAACCGAACTACTACGTGGAATTGCCCCACAGGGAGAGGTAGTAGTCACTGTTATTGTCGGAATATTCGCAGTTGACGTGGCTTTAGGTATAACGTGCCTTGAGTGAACCCAACTATTCATAAAATGCTTTGCCCTTGCATATGAGTTTGATTCAACCTCTACCTTTTCTTTTGGTGGACTCGGTCTAGGTATCTCCCTTAACATGACTAGATCAGGGGTACTCCCCTTATGTCTGGCTCGAACTAGGCTACTCCCCTGGGGGTTATAACTTTTGCTCATACGATTAAAGAGGGCTAAATTATTAGCATATTTACTTTTTTCTTCCTCTCTTGGGTTACTCATCTTATACGTGGGGGAGGAAGTTTCTATCCTTTCATCCGTAATACGTTCGAATACGGGTTACATCGAGATTATCATCCCATGGGGAATCTTCAGTTGGGTTTAGGGCGTGCGCCATATTTGAATCAATCAACCGAGGTTAGGCTTAGCTAACGGCAATGTGGACCCTGAAGATTCCGAAATATTTCCTAAAGCCGAAGAAGATTCTGTGTCGTGTCTTTCGCGGTATAATTTCGACATTGGGCACGATTCGGCATTGCTCATTTAAATTTACAAAATAATTTAATTCAAAATCATCTATCCTAGAAAACAATATTATCTATCACGCGAGTTGTTCTAAAATAAATAAATTCAATTTATATCAATGGTAGGATTAATAAAACCAATGATTCAGCCCGATTGAAATAGAAAATTGAGAACTACGCCTCGAATGTTCGAGAAGGAAGGGTACCCAACATGTCGGCGATCTTGTCTAAACTAGAACTAACCTATAACGAAGCTCGCGAATCGGGCCCGACCACCCCGTCGGAAAAGAAAAACGACGGGACGCGAAAAATGGAACCGAGGCTCAAAAAGACGGGCACGGCACCATTTGTAACAATTATCGCCTAAACGTAAATGAGTGGCCGCTCTACAGGGGGATTTACCGGTACAAGCCTACGATACAGGAATTCCCAGATTTGATAAGCCTATCCGTCAATCAAATCCCAATCGGGAACCTAAGTAAAAATAGCGAATGAGACATACCTTCGGCTCATGTTAATAGTGTATTTGTACTTTTATTCGTTGGAACACAAAAGGGTTTACAAAATTCGGTTCTGGAAAACTTCGCGTATATTTGATTCGCGGTACACTAATAAAGATCGCGACCCGAGCCTGGTCTCTTGTTAACTGAGAGAGAAATGTTTCTAACCACGTGGTTTTTATATCGTCGTTCTTCGAGCGAAAATTTTGCAGAAAAAGAGGGGAGGAAAGGAGAGAGAGGAGGTGACGTGGACGGCGGAGGACTGAAAATATTCCTAACAGAAAAGAGGGTTCAGTCCTCCGTCGTCTGCAACGGCTTCTGGACGAGTACCGTTGCACCCTTCTTTGACTCATAGGGCGACACCGGCAAATCCCGCTTCACCTTCTCAGAAGATGTTTGAAAATTTCTCTTATTTTCCCTTCCCCGTCCAGGAATAGAGGTGTAGGAGAGAAGAAGGGGGTGAATAACTCTGACAGGCTGACGGTCTAGGGTTGGAAGTGGTCTGCCCCTTTTGCAACTCTAGTTTTCCCTACTTTGAAGATAATTTTTCTTCCTTGGAAAAGAAAGCGCTTGCCTCGGAAGGAGAGTTAACTTTCTTTAGAAGGAATCCTGCTGTGGTTAGAGGGAAGAATCATGGAGAGGGGACCGTGCCTTTCGAGAAGTTCTTCTCTCTCGGAACCTAATGTTCCTTCTTTTGAAGGGAGGGCTATTGTTAAAGAAGGTAAAGGAAAGAAGAATATTTGCGTCTACTAATTTTCGAAATAAAGGCTTAATTATGGGAAGACAATTAACATTAATTTTTAAAGCAAAATAAATTAGTAGAACTACAGCAAAAATAAAAAATACATAATAATTATAAACCAGATTTAATAATATAGTTTACTTAAAAAATTATACTTTCATGGTTTGCACTCTGGTGGCGCTAGTAAGGTGGCCTGAACAGAGGTGTGGGCTCAGGGCTGTGGCCACTCGGGCCGTGAGATCATGTAGAGACAGTAGAGTAGGAGTAGGATAGTCATATAAATATGGTGATTGGTGACGCATCAGTCATCGACGTCTGCTTGTTTGGTTCTATTTTTGATAAAGGCTTAAGGGGTTGCGCAGGCGCTGCATTTTTTTAGAGCTTTAACGGAACATTTGTTATTATTAATATTATTATTGATGATCAAAATGGTTCGCGATTAAAACTTTTGTTTTAAGGGTTGTCGGAATGATACCAAGATTTTAGATAAAACTGTGATAATGGGACCGGTTTTTACACTTTCCCAAAACCAAAAAATCAATTGGAAAATTGCTTATGATGGATTTAAGCCCCCGGGAGAGTCCAGATAACACTCGACAAAATTAAGAAATATCATTACGTGTTATAAGAGTTTTAAAATAAGCTCCATCAGTATGACACTACCTACACTTAGTAATGGTAGAGAGTTACTGAGACCTAGTTCGATTAAGACGCCGACGCCAGGGCCCAGGACTGACTACACTCGGAGGGCCCAGAATTGACTACACTCGGTTAATTTTGCATCATCGCCTTTGAGTTTGATAGCGCCTCACCAGGCGTCTCTTTATGAGAATCTATGACGTTTCACCTAAGTCACTTCATGACAAACTCTCCGTCTAAGCATTCAGTAACCAGTTACAAACTTATCGAAAATATCTTATGAGTTTAAGGTGTGCAGTCACTGCAATGATCTTCATTCAATAAAGGTTGACTAGATTTTATTGTGCTGCTCAAGCAGGTATTGTAGTTAATCTAAATGTGGTAACATGAATATTTTCCTAGAGCTAAAAGACAATTTCTAAAAACTAGGTACAACAACTTTTCCTTCATGATGCGCGTCTCTTAGTTTTAAGGCCGAAGCTAGCATGAAAAACCTGTTCGTTTTTTTACGTGGTCACGTGTGCGCTAAACAAGGTAACTTGGTGCCCGAAACAAATATACCACCCGAGCTATCTCCTTCTCGAACAAACTTAAGTAACCAGTAAATTAGTTGGTTTCCGAAAGTTACTAGCTTGCTGTAAAATTATGAGCTTATTATTAATAGTTAAATCACTTAAAATAAGTTATACCTATTATCTTCTCAAACTTTCCTAATAATTGACGTTTAAAATTTGGTATATATATGGAAATCGTTTCCCTTAGTAAGGAAAAAGCGCTATTGCGAAAACCTTTGGTGCCGATCCCACCTTAGGGAGGCTAGACGTTTCTCGTAACCCTATCTGATCGCCGCGTATATCCTAAAACCAAACGATGATAATGGAGTAGAAGCCAATGATACAGATTGGCCTCTATGTGGAATAGACGGAAGACCAGTGGATGGTGGTGTTAGAAGCCAGTGTAAGTGCAGACTGGTGTCATGTGGGATTGAGAAAGAATAGAAGATGGTGGTGGTGGAAGCCAGAAAAGTACCAGACTGGTGTCCATGTGGGATGGACGAAGATCAAACATGGTGGTGTGAGAACTCAAATATAGAGTAGCCAACGGAGAGATATACAATTTTCCAAATTTCTGTGAACTGTCAATGCGGTCCGGAAATTGGGAACACGTTTGCTCCGATACGCAAACTGAGAACGCGGTCACGTGGGTGTAACAACGGACCAACAGACACACAGGCAGACACGGCCCTTACTGAACCTCTCCTGGACTACGTCACACGGAGAGGTAAAAACCAAAAGCCATAAGACCCGTCTACTAAATATTAAAGAAATCTGTTGAAATGTACGTATAAGGTCTTTTTCTTTCAGGGCCGCCTTTGTTCAAGATGGTGACAAATTGGAAAGAACCTTTATTTTAGCGCGCCAGCTACTACTTAAGAATAACGTCCCTGTAAAAATGTCAGCCTTCTAGGTCAAGCAGTTTGGGCTGTGTGTTGAATATCAATCCGCCAGTCAGCACTTTTACCTACATAGATCTAGATTATGTTCCTAATGTTTCATCATTTATGTCGGCGTGAAAGTATCAGACACATCACTTCGGCGTCTATGGAGCATAATAAATTTTCTCACCCAACCATGGTTCGTTTTATCAGGGAGTAAGGAACGTTAGAGGGAGTATTAAAGTGAATAGGCGCGTTCGATAGATTCGTGGCTAAAATCGTCTCTCTCTGGCGCTGACTCGGGGACTCAACGCGGTGTCCGCGCGCATGCGTCAAATTTAAAAACCGTCGTGCATCTGTTTTTTAACGAGGTATTTTTCTGTTCTCGCCGTTACGGCAAGCCCGGCCGCAGGCGGCTCGAGATGCGCCGCTTGGCCTCAGCCGATGATATCTAACCAAGGCTTAGTGTAGTTTTCGTGTCTAATTTCATTCTCAGAGCTATATTTATGTTGAAATTTAAAGAAAATGTTATAATATTTAGTTGAAGACTTGGTAAATGTCTCAAAAAATTTCGAAACTTGAGCTTTAAAACGTTGAATATTTTATAACGCCTACCGAACGATACCGCAAATTCGCCTTCCGGGCTTCCCGGTAATCTCGACGGCGAGTCGAACAGAGTGAGTGGGGCAGCAGTCGATGGAAGCGGAAGCTGGCGCTGGCTGCAGAGATAATTTTTAAATTCTCTCTGCTGGCGGTAGTAAACGACGTCACTCGCGCCTGCGCGTTAGCAAAAATTGAGGAACGGAGATAAAAATTCCTACCCCCCACTTTCTTTACCATTTGCCACTGTATGACGGTTTTTTTAGCATTAGATCAAAACTCCCTATAACGTTCCTTACTCCCTGGTTTTATAAAATGATTCGTCTGCTAATGACAAAGCCTTACTATCGTCAAATTGAAACAAGAACTTAATCTTAAAGGCCGACTTCCAGCAGCGAAAAGGGTTCTAGCGAACTGAAAACCGAGCATCGAGACTAACAATGGAGTACGGACCGTACCGATTTTCAAAGCCCCGCTGGGTCAAAAGTTGGAAGGGGGTTCTCGCTAACTGAAAGCCCTGCAATGTGGGGATCTAGCGAACTGAAGATGAACAATAGAAATCCTTTTAGATTTATTTCCTCTCGAATTTTTGCTTTCCCCTTAAGGAAATTCTCTATTGTGAATCTTCAGTTCGCTAGAACCACATTCGGCACGGGTTTCACTTAGCTAGAACCCTTCCAACTTTTGACCCAGCTGGGCTTCGAAAATCGACACGGTCCCTACTCCATTGTTAGTCTCGATGCTCGGTTTTCAGTTCGCTAGAACTCTTTTCGATGGAAGTCGGCCTTTAAGTTTTTTAACAGATTTTTTTCTTCTCAACTTATTCTATATTGAATCTTACAGTATTTAAAAATATAGAAAAAATAAAAAACAATTTGATAAACAAAAAACTCCACGCGTTAAGTCAATAGAAATTATTTTTTATCAGTAATAAATAAGGTATATAAACTTAAATTTTTGTCTCTCGCAGTGGTGGTTGTATCTTTCATTTTTATCTATTTTAAACTCTTTATTTTAAACTATTTATTTTAAATTTTAATTAAAGTTAAGCAACGGGGGTACCATCAAATTTTATTAATTAACAAGTTTCCAATTTGGAATTTTAATTGTACTCCGTTAATTATACGTCAACTCCGCCGACACTGATCGCCCAAAGGATATGTTATTTGATGATAGCGATTATCACGGTGAAAGAAGCCAACTACCGAAACCCGGAACCAAGAAGCTCATTGGTGATGAAGAATCTGATGCCGCTGTCCCCATGAAGAAAGTTGCAATCAAAGAAGCTTCGAAGGTAAAGATTGGACATGCGACTAAAGTTCCTCCCAATAAGCTCCCTGCCAAAACAGTGAAAACGGAGCCATCAGTGAGCGCCGTGAAAGCTCGTTCCAAAGACGTTGATGCGGAGGACAGTACACATGTCAAAAATTCGAAGCCATTATCAAAGCCTGCCAAAAACACCACCACCCCACCACTACGAAGACCGCAACTAGAGCTGGAAAGGAGGATGTAGAACCCACTTGTCCCAAGGGAATGAAAGGCAAAGCAGAACCAGCATCTAAGAAGCCTGCGATAACGAAGAAAGCTGCTTCCCGAACCCATTAGACGTATCTTAGAATCGGTATTTCTTTTAAACCGTAATAGATAGTGTTAATTTGAAAGCAGACTTAAATAGAGCACGTAATTTAGATTATCAACGGTAATTTTCATTAAATGTAAATAATAATTAACTTAATTACAAGAACTACAGGCATAAAGGCCTAATAGACCTTGCATTGCGAAAGATTTTCAGTTTTTTTCTCAAAAAAATTTGATGCATGGGAGTTATTTTTGTGGAGTGTGTGTGTGTGTTGTTTGGAGATATTATATATTTGAACAAGTTGGGAAAACCAAAATATTACCTCTCCGTGTCGAGATGATTATATAAACTTAAGTATCCAATGAAAACGTCGACCTTTTTGCCCTCATCCTTTCCTGCGCTTTGCGCTTCCGCATTTCATCCTTACTCTCAACATTATCTTCCTTCATTTTATATACAAAAATCGAATACTCACTAAAAGAAGCGGCAAAAACCTGCTGGCTCTTTACAACCACTTAATTTGACTTAATATCCAAATACCAAACACAAATATTTTCTGGTAGATAAATTAACAACCTACAAGCAAAGAAAAATTCTCAAGATTGGCTCCCGCAAATTTAATAGGTCCATTTTCAACTAGGTGGGCGTATCTGATTAGATTTAAAATATATATTTTTGAAATTTTTGGTCTGACTGTAGATGGTTTTCAGTGAAACAAACAAGGAGCATAAACACAATAGTGGAAGCTTCAGTTTTATTTAAAACATGTAAAACAATTATCATCTCTGCAAATAGCTTACACGTGTCTTTTTTACCAATGCCTAACCGTTTGGATTTTTCTAAAGCAATCTCAGCACCAAAAAATATTTTTTGATAAAAAATAAATGTTTTAAATTCTTATTAAGAATAAAACAAGAGGATAAAAAAGGTCTGTTCTCTCGTAATTTTTTAAGCTTTTATCATGATTACTCTATACAACAGTAACAAGAAGTATAAACCCATTAGTGGAGGCAGTATTTTTTTCGAAACAATCTCGCTTTTGTTTATCCTCTCTAGACTTCGCTAAAAACGTATTACTCCTACGTAAAATATTAATAGACCGGCAAAGATTCATACCATTAAAGAAGGAGCTCAATATTATCCATATTTTCATTTCATATACAGAGAAAAGAAATTATTATGTTTCTGAGAGGAGCTTCCCATTTTCGTTGTTGTTTTAAAAATTATATCACAGTGCACGGGCCTTGATAGATATAGGAGGCAATGAAGGAAATATATCGCATGCACGGGCCTTGGTAGATATAGGAGGCGATGATAATCACTCTCTTTGCACGAGAGGTTTATCTTTAATATTTAAATAAATATAATTATTTTTTATTATTTTAATCTTCAATAATTAACATTAATAATAGTTAAATCGTTTAAAATAAAGTTATAACTATTATCATCTCAAACTTTGCTAATATTGACGTTTAAAGTGAAGGGTGCCCCTCTTGCCCGCTTTCTTCAAATTTTGGGGTATATATACGATTCGTTTCCATTATGATAGGAAGGAAAAAGCGCAATTTTGAAAATCTTTGGTGGCGATCCCACCTTAGGGAGGCTAGACGTTTCTCGTAACCCTAGCTGATCGCCGCGTATATCCTAAAACCAAGCTATGATAATGGAGTAGAAGCCAATGATACAGATTGGTGTCTATGTGGAATAGACGGAAGACCAGTGGATGGTGGTGTTAGAAGCCAGTGTAAGTGCAGACTGGTGTCAATGTGGGATTGACAAAGAACAGAAGATGGTGGTGATTAGAAGCCAGTAAGAACAGGCTGGTGTCCGTGTGGATGGACGAAGACCAAAAGGTGGTGGTGATGAGAAGCCAGTAAGAACAGACCGGTGTCCGTGTGGGATGGACAAAGACCAGAAGATGGTGGTGGCCAATTCCGTGACTGTGAAAGCAGTTCGGAAATGGTGAACACGTTTGCTCCGACACGCAAACTGCGAACGCGGTCACGTGGGTGTAACAACGGACAGACAGACAGTCACACACGCACACAGACACGGCCGTTACAGAACCTCTCCTGGACTACGTCACACGGAGAGGTAAAAACACATATGTAGAAACATAAGTCTATTAAGTAAGGTCCCCATAAGTCAAAAAAGCAAATGCCCCTAATGAAGGAAGTGGGTAAGAAAATTTCATCACTAGCCTCCAAAGTTTATTTTCAAAAATCAAAAGTAAATTAACGACCATATTGAGGTTGCCTCAAGTTTAAAGTATCCTTGTACGGGGAGCAAAGAGGACTATAACATATCCAAAAGAGATCCCCGTGTCTCTAGTAGAAACAGAGTTACGAGCCTGCAAAGTATAGTCTAATGCTATTCCTATGGAGAGTATGCTTTTCAACATTTTGCTTAACTACTCGGCCCCTGATTGTCTTAGTCCAGAGTCTTCAGTGTGGTTGGATGGGGGATAAATTGGACTATAACATACCCAAAGGATATACCCGTATCTCTAGTAGAACAAGAGTTACCAGCATCCGAAGTGTGAAAATGATAAGTAACAGTCTAACTAGAAATGAGACGCTACCCCAAGTTGAGCATTTTCCTTAATTACGGCCTCTAATTATGATATATCAGCAAGAAAAATAAATTTCCTGATTAATTTTAAGGCGAGGAATCGGAAAAAAATGGTTTCAGAACCGTACAGACAAGTTTTTGGCCACCTTGTTCATTGTATGCTGATTCGCGTATCACCAATCGATTTCTCGCCTAAAACTACCCCGAAATCTATATCGGGTTAATTAATATAGGCCTAATTTTAGGCATAAAACTGGAAAAACCCTCCGTATCTGCCTTTCTAAGGTTCAAAATGTCTCTAAATCAACCCTATCCTACGCTGCACTTCCTAAATAAAAGTAATCAATAATAAAATTGCGGTTAATATTAATTAAAATATTTTTAAGCCCAAATAATGAATTTCATTTCGAGTAGTGGCACCCATTTTATTTGCATAGCAGGTTTAACGCTAGTAACTCACAACGCTGCCACTACCGCAGGATGAAGGGAAAAAATTAGATTGAAATGTATACATCTCCAGTTTTTAGAACGCGGCCAACCAGATAGCACCAGCAAGCGCAGGGAGGAATAACAGCGATTAAAGTGTTCATTTTAAGTTGAGCTGTTGCTATACCTATGTATTGAAGAGGCATTACAATGGGAAGGGTTTCGCCTTCTATGTGTGAAAAATGAAATGCATTGTAATTAATTTAAAACTTTGTAGTTTCAAAGACGTCATTGCATAGTTAATTTTGACTAAGTAAGGTTCAGTTTTTACTCTAATCAAAATAAACATTTTTTTCTATACATTAATTAATCCATTTATTCGATCCTTCCTTGTTAAAAAAACCTATTTAATAAATAGTTTTTGAGTGGCTTGGTTTGTAACAAATTGAAAAAAACTGATTTTACGTTTCAGAAATAAAGTGTAAAAACTGGATTTTTTAGAGATATTTGCTGCTCTTTTTTACATTGGCATTTTCCAGGGAGTATTTGTATTGATTTTAGAATGAAAGTTTCTTCGAAAGTACCTTACATTGAAACGAGATCTCCTGTAATATTTCTCCATGGTGGCAGATAGTTAGTAGGCAGAGAAGAAACGGAAGTTCTTATCGTAATTCTTATCCCACCACAAAGATCTCTGACTTGGGGGGGGGGGTTATAAATACGATTCTATGCTCGAGTTAAGTTGTTTCTGCTTTACTACATGAACAGTAGAGTCGTAACCCGTATGCAAAAATCCAAGTTAATCAACAGGCTCTACTGGTCACATGGTAATTCTTCGTCAAATTATAGTTTAGAGGAACAATGGAAACAACTCAAGTTTTCAAAGGAATTTCGTTTCAAGGTCGTCAAAGTAGAGTGGTTGTACGCCATTGCTAAGAGCGGGAAATTCGTCGAGGAAACGGCGTACGCTTTCAAGGACAAGGATAGTGACGATGTGCCGCGCAATCCTGTTGAAGCCAAAAAGACTCCCGAAAAAGCACCAGCATCTCCTAAACGCCCGAAGACACGCAATGTAGAACCTGAACCATACTTGGCAATTCTCGACGAAAAAGAAGTGTGCAAAATCCGTAATGCTGACCATCTAAACATTAAGTTGCCTTATGACGTCGACAGTTTCGACACTACATTTAATGACCAGGAACACCGGGAAGGTATGTTTGGAAATTTTATTTTGGGTATCTTTGGCAGCGCGCGATCAATTTTAGGCATATTCGTATCAGCAAGAAAGGATTCATGCTGATAAGAACATAGGGCAATAGCTTTATCCTCTGGTACCATCCTCGCATATTTACTTTTTCTATATTGTTTATAACTTATAAGATATCAATTTAATGTAACGTCTTTTATTTTTATTTTAGGTGATAGATTTTCATCACGAAAAAATCGAATACTATGACTCTATGGGAGAAAATAATAATGAGTGTTTGAACGCGTTAAAGAATTATTCGGCAGAGGAAAGCAGGGATAAACGCAAAATTGAATTTGATATGAGTGATTGGAAACTAGAAGCAGTTAAAGTATTATATTATTTTTTTAATTTTATATATTGTGATTTAATTTTGCAATTAATGTTAATCAATTCCGTGTTTTTCTAGAATATTCCACAACAGATGAATGACCGTGATTGCGGATTGTTTACTTGCAAATTTCCGGAATATATTACCCGAAATGCTAAAATAACTTTTACACAAGTAAATATTAAAGTTTTATTTACTACATTTAAATATTAAGTTATTAACATATTTTATTTTGCAGAGAAACATGCCATACTTCCGACGACGTATGATTTTTGAACTTATATAAAAAAGTTGTTATTAAAAACGCTTTTTGGAAAAGATTAAAGTCTATACATTTTACTATTTTTGGATAATTTAATATTTTAATTTTCTCATGTTTTGATCGTTTTAATTTATTACTGGTGTACTACCGCTTAGCAAACTTTCATTTCAAATAAACAATTTCAAAGTAACTTTACTAAGCCTTGGTCATTAACTCAATTCTGTCAATGTGGCACGTCACTGGCACTATGACTTTTAAAGTTTGGCGGGAAAGTTGGGCTGTATGTTGGTCGATTCATAGCGCACTTGTTCACGCTGGCTGCACGCGCTCTAGAAGCCAAGCCAAACGATTTTTTTACATGTTAACTCGCGCATGTGGCGCGTCACATAGGTTCGGTCTAAACTTTCAAACCCGTCTGGTTTTAACATGGGCGTCTATGGGAGGGGATCAGTGGCAGTTTTATCAACGTTTTTGGCCCAAATAGCGCATCCACTGGTTCAAATTTGAAAAAATCTAAATTCGGACTTCAGTTTTAACTCTTTCAATTTCTCTACTATGTGATGATTTTTATTTTTTATAAAAAAAACTATTGTAGCTGAAGACTTTAAATTTTACAGGATAATATCAAACCTTTCAATACACGTCTCATTAAAAATACAAGAGATTTTAACCAGCGACGGCACTATTTGGGCCAAAAAGGTTGAAAAAACTGGTCATCTTCCATAGACGCCCATGTTAAAACCAGACGGGTTTGAATTTTAGACCGAACCTATAACATTTTCATTCTTAGGATCGGTTGAGGGGGGTTCAAGAGCGCGTGCAGCCAGCCGGATTAAGTGGGCTATGCCTTACCCAACGGTATTACCGTTTGTGAGGTCATAAATAATTCCCAAACTAAAATTTCCGGAAAGAAAAACACTAGCAAGCGTAAGAGTAAGACTACTCCTTCAGTTTCAAATTACCAACACAACACTCCTCCGCTATTTAATTACCAAAACAGTACTGTACCAGCGTTTAATTACCAAAACAGTAGACTGTTAAAAAAGTCTTTGCGCGTTGCGTTTTTCGCACATATTTTACTATATTTCAAAAACTATTCAAGCTAGCGCTCTGGAATAAAGTGCGTTATAAAAGTTTTGCATTCCTCTTTCATATTTTACCCGTTGCAAAGTTGTCCTTTGCATACTTATACCGGAAACCGTTAATGTCAAAATTATCAACTTTGAAAATATTGGATTCTCGAGGACATAAATGCAATTTTCGGATTCCTTGGGGTCGATTCATATTTGAAAAGTTTTCACCAAATTCAATTCGGATGAATAGGTCACGAGTAATCAGCCTTTATTCAAAATCTGGCAACTTCGATTTAAATGGTGATAATTCATAATAGAGTATCGAACCTTTGTCGTAATAATGCTTGTTAGATGTTATGGCACCTTATACTTATATATATGATTGGTCTTGTGGCGCAATACTTTGAAACAAATCAGACGTTCATTAAAGGGATGGTGAAGCGGAAAATAAAGTAATTTTTTATTGATTTTTCCATAAGACAGTGAAACATCAAGGAAATAACACCGAACGATTTTAAAACTACGATTAGTTTGAAATTTCATGAATAATTTTAAATAAAGACCTCCGACCAATCGCGTAGCGCCCTGCCTTTTAATCAACAATTTTCTCTTGGCACGCTCCGTGTTGAATAAATTTATCGCGAGATTTGAAAAAATTTCGCACGATGTGACAATTGTGGCGCGAGACATGGAGTGTGCCACGAAAATTTTGTTAACGAAAAGGCACGGCGTTACGGGATTGGTCGGAGTTCCTTTTTTGAAATTATTCTTAAAATCTTAACCTAATTTGAATATTAAAATCAATGGGAGGTATTTCCTGAATTTTTCATTATGCATACTGGTTTCATGATTAGTAGAAGAATCAATAAAAAAATCACTTTATTTTCCACTTCCCACTCCCTTTAAGAGAAAACTTGCGTCTTTTGAGGAGGAGAAGCGGTTTGAAAATATTGTTATTTGGGCCATGATATCGTAATATTTAGAACTCATATTAATTACGTCTAGGTCTTCAGCCCGATTCATTGCAGCACTCCACTCAAAAAGATTTAAATAAAATAAACCTACCTGAAATTACACAAAACAAACTCTTCACATAAGTCATTTAGAATAAACCTTTGCCGATAAACGAAAGGCCTGCAATTTCGAGCTGCTCCCAACAGCCAAAGCTGTTCTAAATCGTCAAACTCTTCGTTTCTATTTTGAGCATCCGCATAGCAAATTAAGCGATCGTCATGATCCTATAATAAAAAGTAGTTAAATAATATTCCAAAAAAACAGAAGAACAAAAAAACAGCCAAGGCCTAGCGTTCTTTGTTTAATTTTTTTTCTTTTTAAGAATGGGTACGGGCCTGACTTGAAGAATTAAAATTAAAATTAAATATGCAAAAAGTAAAATCTTACCATGTTACGAATATCAATTATCCAAAAGGAAAGAAATTCGGTGAATAGCAAAATCAATAACGATTAACGAATGATAATTCAATCTCAGATAAGATAAGAAGAAAGAAAAGTCCGTTGCAATTTAAAAACATCTCATCATCGCGAATAATTGCTAAATGATTTCTTAATTTGTAAACAAAACTTTAGACGGCGCTATATATGTAAATAAAGCGCCTTTTTAAAAAACCTTGTTGGCCTACCCATATAAATCAAACGCGTAAAAAGACTGCGATTTTCTAAAACCTCCCTAGTTACACGTACGGGTACACGTTTTTTAAGGTCAGCTTAAACTCTCTATTGACTCCCAAACATTTAGTTCCCGTAGACGAACTATCGGAATCCCCGAGTAGCGGAGAAGTTCATCCTCCCATATCTTCTTTTACTCAGGAACATTTTCTGCCCAATTATGAGAAACCGTTCAAGAAGGGTTGGGTCCGCGAACTATGTTATCGTCACACTGTACAACCCGGAAAAGAAACGCTAGACGTCTACTACTATCCCCTTGGCCCGAAGAACTGCATGCTGCGTTCTCGGAATGAGATTTCTAAATACTTAATAGAGAAGGGTATTTTAGATCTAGATCTATCAGAATTTTGTTTTAAGAGGACTCAAATAGCGAAACCTCCTTGGGAAATAATCCGTTCGGCCCACCCGCGACGGACCGTACAGACGGCCATATAGTATCACGAGACCCTGTTCGATTAGTTAACTTCATCCCTTTGGGAGTTTTTTGTGTATTGTTTATTATTTTTTTATCTAATGACGATGTTAATTAACAGTCAAATCACACCCTCCGTTATCCGTGGGTCCACGTTGCCGTCGTGGAAACACCGAAACCATTTCACCAGAAGACTTCCTCTTGGATACCCTTCTGAGGGACTATAAAGTAGTCTCCCTCCCAGCCGCTACTCACTTTACCCGCGATGTGATGAATAGTACCCTCTACATCGACCAGAAACCCCCCTTCTCAACATCCGCAAGATGTTATAATTCCCCACCCGGATGAAACCGCCACTGAAGTCCCCGCCATCGACGCCGCCATAGAAGCCGCCACCGTCATCGAAATCCCAACCGCCGTCAAAATCTCAGCCGCCACTATTCCGCTCCGTATTGACACGCCGACCCCCACCCACCCTCATCCAGACGGAAATAAATTTTTTCGACTGTGGGCCGATCGCCGACCCACGGGATCAAATGTATTAATTTTCGGAATATGACAAACAGTTCGTGCCCGATCAGCCTTACCAACGAGCCCCTCCGAGAAATCGGGAAATGTTCCAAGTGGCATGGGAAAACATATCACAAGGTGATATGATTCTATTATATCCAGTCGACTGCAGAGGATTTTCCCTGATTACTCCCCCTCTACCTTTCGATGTGCAGCTTGCCAACCGAGGGACTACATTGCTCATCACTCTGCCCTGAAAACTTTGTACAGACAGAAAGACCGCCAGAACGGCATATTTTCTTCACGCATAGCACCATGAAAAAAAACATTTGTTTATCTTAAACACCACGTATCGTATTCCTTGGGCCGAGCTGGTACCATACTTTACCTTCTTCCTCCCCTCCGTCTTTCCGGTTTCCTATGTTTTCTTCCTTTTCCGAGTGGGTGATTGCAGCGGTTTTGTCCAGAAACCGTTCCAGGCGACGGAAGGTTGAACATCTCCCTTGGAATATGTTCAAACTTCCGCCGTAAGTATCACCTCCTTCTTTTTCTTTCCTCGCCCCTTTTTTATTATTTCGAAACCAATAAAACCGGACGCCTAGAAAAAAAAACGCAGACTCGCCACGTTTTCGGCAAAAACTTTTGGTAACAGCGCCACGCGAAACACTAAGTTCGCGAACCCTTTTACCGCGCCGTTTCATCACAGAGTGGAAAACCTTTTGTCTTTTGTTAACGACGATATTATCTTTTTGGAATAAAAGAAATTCTAATCTCCGAGATCAAGAACCGAAGGTATGAATCATTTTTATTTTATTAAGTCTCCCAATGCTAAAAAGTTGGCGGTATAGGCCTACATAATAAGCTTCCCTATTCTTTTTGACTTAACGTTGTTACGTGGTCTCCCGAGCTAAATTACGGTTACCTGAACGTCCTGTAGCGGAATCCCCATACCACCGGCCAGTTTCATTCTATACTGGGGTATTCCATTACAATATACTAAAATCTTAAGGACTAGCCATTACTATATTCTATTCCGAAAAAAAAAGGGAGAGAAGAATCGTACTGACCTGTTATCTAAAATTAGTAGGAGAGAAATATGTAAAAATGGCGCCACCAAGGCTTGGGATTGTTGTTAGCAAGGCGCGTGTAAAAATTGTCGCGTGTCGCTATCTTCTATAGTAAATATGGAATTATAAGGTCGTAAATACTTACACATAGGTACGTTGTTTAAATAATATTTTTTAAACACAAAATATGAACAATTAACTGATCATTATCAGGTTAACAGTGAAGACGTTATTAAGTCTGGAACTATAATAAATGCTGGTGTTCCAACTGCATTCACAACCATTATTCAGATTAAAGATGCTGACGAAAGTGACGATTGCGAACAAGCTACTGATTGACATAGTCCGTCAAGTAATCATTCCTTCGAACACGCTTTAATCGGGAAGACATTAATCATAATAATGTTCCAAGATTTACAAAAGAAGATGCCGCTGGGAAGTACGGCTCGAATTTGGTGCTTGTAAAATATATAAAAAACGGATCTATTTTTGCGGCTTGAGCATCTTAACCAGAAAAGGTAAGGTTCAATTGAGGAGAAAGAAAAGCGTGGGCTTTGTTATTGGTTATTAAACGATTTCAAGGAACCCTGCGGTCCTATAATCTCCGAGGCGATTGCAATGATGGTCGATCAATTACGGTTTCAACTAAAATATCAAGTTTCGAAAATCAAGATGCTTTTTCAAGTAAAGCGGTCATAATGCGAAGGGCTTTATCTTTTTGCTTTGCGCCATCTATCGGATGGTGCAAAGGTTTAGTCCGACTATTTCTTACGGCTGGGCGCGCCTTTTTCCCCCATTTCCCCCCTCTTTTTCCCGTGCGGAATTCAGAAATTTTAAAAAGTACTCAGTATCACACTTAGGTGGCTCTGCAACGTGAAAGAATTTTATCTATTTATGAAATTATTTTCCTCCTCGACCGGGTTTCGATCCCGCACCATCCACAGAGCTCTCACTCCACGGATTGACGCCTTTACGCTCTCGGCCGTCTGGCCATATTAACAAGCTCGAGTTATGTTGTTTAAACCTAGCATCTCTCTCACGTCGGCAGCCGGCGCGTTCCTCTCGCGTCTTGCTTAGTTGGGGCAGGGAGGAGGGAACTTTGTTCGAGGCGGCGTCGCGGCGAGTCTCGCGTCTCCATGGTAGCGCGCCTATACAATGCCGAGAATTGAAATCTCTTGGCGGGAAATTCGCGAATGGTAGATAGGCAGTTTAAAACGGGTAGCGCTATAATTATAAAATACGTCGCGTTTTTAGCATTAGAAGGTTTACAAAATAATTTTAGGAATTGTACTCGTCGGAAAGTCTGAAATATAATAAAAACTAAACACATTTTTAAAGTAAGAGATATTTGATTTGTAAACCAAAAGAAATTAATACCGTAGTCTCTGGAGAGTGTATCAGGGAAACCTCTGTAACTAAGCAAGTTTATGATATTACCATCTCTGTAAGGGTTCGAATTAAATAAATATATATTTATATTGTAAGTTAATTAAATTAACTTGCAAGTGCTTCTAGACAGACACATTTTTGAGGTTAACCGTACCTGTACATTTAATTTGGGAATTTAGGTTTTGGGATTAGATAAGCTAAAGTCTAAAAACTTATTTTTTCTCTTTAAGCGCGTTACAATTTTGGACAAACAAAAATGATAATTTGATGTTTAATTTTAGTATTGGCATTCGCAATAAAATCTTTCTATTAACGTTTGATTACTCAAATAATCCTAATAATAAATTTTACGACGCACAAGCACTTTCTAAGGTTCTTTTCACTTTTCAGTAACAAATTTTGACAATGAAAAATTATCATTTCAAGTTTAAATTTGCCTAAAAACGATAATGATAATTTATTTAATTAACTCTTAATTGGATTCTTTTCAGTTACATATTTGCCAAAGACAAAATATCGTTTCAAGTTTAAATTTACCTATAAACGTTAATGATAATTTATTTAATAACTTCTTAATTTTAACTAATAAGAGTAATCAATTACTAATCATCACTTATGATCACTAACTTTAAGAAAAAAAGTTCAATATTATTTTTATAAACGTAATCAAAATAAGCATTGTTAACATGATAATTCAAAACCTAATACTACAACTTCACATTAAGTAATGAGTTTAGAAATAAATGTACATGTTTCTCTCACCAGAGGGAAAGCCATTATCTAGACATCAAGAAACAATATCAATATCATCATCCCATTCGTAAACGCAACAGTTATGAACCAAATTTCAAAATTGGCAAAAAAATATCTTCGAACTCACTTCCTTGCCATACCTTGCTGATTGCAGACGCTTTTCTATGCCTAGCAGCCTACCGGCGTTTCCCTATTGTAGCGTCATCTACGTACACTACTATTTTAGCAATTTGGAAGAAATAATTATTCATTGTTAACTATCTATTAAATTTAGTTTTTTAATTGTAAATTTTATGTATGAGCAAAACAGTTTAAAATTACTTTGGCATATGTATTAAAATTAGGCCGACATGATGGCGCTAAATAGAGCCTAGATCTGACTTAGATAACCAGCCTTCATTCCGACTCTCAGAGCATTCCACCCCCATTTTTCCTTATAACTACACCCCCAGTTCAAAGAATTCGATTTACATGTATAAGCGCGACCTTTGAAGAAAATTCGAAGGAACCGAAAATTAACATTAAGTTTTATGGGAGGAGGTAGGTATTTTTGCCAGATCCTTTCTTTGACCTATTGATTCAAATGACCTTAAATTGTAGTGAGACGTGTGTTTCAATGTGTTTTATTATACTGAGAAAGATTAAAGAAAGGCCAAACTGATGATATCTTCGGATCTACTGATCCAAATGTCCTGAAATTTCACCCTGAGGTGTGTTACAATCTATTCTATTACAATTAATGGGATAAATATTTGAATAAAAATGAATTTCTAATGTAAAAATTGTAAATTCAGTATTTCTAATGTGAAAATTGTAAATTCAGTATTTCTAATGTGAAAATTGTAAATTCAGTATTTAATCCACAATTCAGTACTTACAACCATTTTCCAAGAAAGAAACCCATCCCCATCCTTGTCCAAAACAGGCCTTTTAGAGAGTAATAGATTATAAAACCAAGACCTCTTGAACCAATATTCTTAGATTTGTAAACGTGCCGAGGGGCAGGTCTCGCGAAACCTGATCAGTTGAATAACACATATAATGAGAACGTTCTGCGTTCGTTACCAAATGATACTGATAAAAAATTATTGCATTAAAATGTAAGGTCTCCCTCGCAAGAAGCTTCAGAATGTCATCGAAAAAGTAGGGTACCGCTGAGAGGAAGCTTTTTTCTTCTTGGACCTGCTTGACAACTAAGTATAATTTAAAACTATATCTCAAGTAAATCCTGGTTTTTTTACCAACAGTAACTGATATTGTGATACTTTTCCCCCACCCTTTCAGTTAGTTTCTTAACATAGTAACGTTTACTTGGTAGAAACACAAGGGCTTTTCTGAACTTTCCCATTTAGATGTGTTGTAAGCTTTATGGCCTGTAATTTGGTTTAGTTACAGGATTTTTAGTGCCATGTGTAAGCGATATGTTTAATCTTGGAAAGGGCCTGAAAGTACTAAATTTATCATTTTGACAAAACTAATTAATTTGAAAGTTTTTAACCATTTTTAGATATAATAGATAGTAGCACATCTCTCATTAAAGTTTCATTACATTTGGACCATTAGACCTAAATATATTGTGGATTGAATACTGAATTTACAATTTTGGCATTGGATATTATTTATCAACAAGAGAAAAAAAATGATACTTGAACTTCATATCACATTATTTGTGTTTTTGCTTTTGCGCTTCGAGTTGCAAAACTATTGGCCCAACCCTTGCTGGCAGGCTGGCTGGGTGCCTTTCCGCCCTTTTTCGCGCGCGGAATTAGATTTAAATTTATTAATAGCATTTAGAACCATACTTAGGCCTATGTGGCTTTGCAACGTCAACGTATTTTATTTATTTAAGAAACTATTAAGATTAGTCATGGTAAGTAATTGACTAAGTTAAAACAACAGATAATTAAATAAATTATTAAGAACGCTTACAGGCAAATTTAAACTTCAAATAATAATTTTGGTTTGTCAAAAATTGTATGTGAAAAGAACCTTACAAACTGCCTGGTCCAATTTATTATTAAGGGTTATTTGAGTAATCAGACGTTAATAGAACGATTTTGTTGCGAATACTAATGCTTATAATTTAATCTACAAATTATCATGTTTGTTTATAAAAAATTGTAACTGAAAATAACCGTTGAAACTGCTTTGTCGAAACTATCATTGAGTTTATCAAACCGCACTAGAAAGATTTTATTGTGAATACTAATTCAAAAATAGTTTGTATAGTATAAAACAACTGTAATTGTTTTTGTTAAAGAATTTATTTTAAGGTCAATGATTATATTAAACCAAAGTCATACTAAATTGATTTTGTTCATAATCGAAAGGATATTTGATAAGGAAAAAGAGAATACCGCCAAAAATATTTGCCGGAATCACACCAGTTCTAGCCAAAAGAGGGCGCGCAAAGCATAATATGGCCGGGGCCATCTTGTTCAAAATCAAGTTTCATAAAATTCCTCCTTCATGTGCGTCTCCGCGTTATTGACGAAAATACGGTTATTAAACGACTGAACTCTCGTCTGACAGAGCGACAATGCCGTAAATATCGGATGTATATGCGATGATATAGTATTAAAGTAAAAGTGATCATTATGAAGTAACATGGCTGCCAGAATTTTTGGAGTTTCTTCTCCTTGTATTTTGGCGAAGCATATTTCCTCGAAGTCACATGCCCCTCCCTCTCTTCTTTTTTTGCTTAGAATATCAAGATCCCAAAAATCAAAATGTCGCTTTCAACAAGATGCTTTTTAAAGTAAAGCGGTCATAATACGAAGGGCTTCAACTTTTTCAACATCAAATTTCATAAAATGCCTCCTTCATGTGCGTTCACGCGTTATTGACGAAAAAGCAGTTAAAATAAATAAAAGCGCAGTATTAATAGATGAAATTTATTTGTATTGAAATAACGAGACTATCAAGTAGATATTTAAAATTGGGGAGTTACTCCTAAATATTTTTCATTGAATCATTAAATTTCTGGGAAAATTGATATTCAACTGCTTTCGGAGAGACCAAATAAACAAACTTAAGGACAATTTCCTTTAAAAAATGTCGGACACTTCATCGTCAGACGATGAGGTTGATTTATCATCAAAATTTCGACCAGAGCTATGTTATCTTGAAAATGTAAATGCATTACAATCGAATATAATGTTAAATTCCGTAACTTAGAAGAAATAATATTAGTAAATATTCACGATCAACTTTGCCATGTTTCGCGAAATGCTGAAGAATATAATTAATTGATAATATAATTTAATGCAGGGTTGCCACGGGTCACTAAAACCTGGAAAAGTCAGATAATTTGAAAATGGGCCAAAAAGGTCAGGAAAAAGTCAGGGATTTTATTTTAGTGGGTAAAATTTCTGGGGGGGGGGGGGGTAAGTCTTTATTGAAAGAGTAATGAAAGTTTCTCCTCGTTCTCTCTTTACACCGAAAACTCTAGAGCAATCCTTAAAAATGTCTAGAATTTTTTTTAAATGCCTTTGAAAAAATTTATTAAGACTATTTTTTTTAGTTAAAATGTTTCTTATTCACTTTAGTGCAAAAAATACATTGGAAAACTTAATGTACAGAGTTTATTTAATTATGCGCCCTTAGAACGTGCTGTAAACATTTACACTTTCGGGTTAAAAAAGGTCAGGAAAAACCTGCAAAAGTAAGTGAATTTGGTTCTGAGAATTCCGTGCCAATAAGACTCGCACGCTTTAGAGAACCCTATCCATTTAAGATTCATGGCTATAAAGGAATTATTTTCTGATCGGTTACTAGCTAGTGTTGAAAAGACGGCGCATTCTAAGCGTAATCTTATACAAGAGGGTATTCATTCTTCTAAAATGTAATCTTTCGATGGCAGGTAAGTTCCCCCCCCCCATCTAGTTTTTGGAATTATTTGTTACGGATATTTTATCCATCAAGATAATTTGATGAACTGTGATATTCCATTGAACCGACTTATAAAGACTTCAACGTTACAAAAACTTTATAAGACATTTATAGAAGAGAAGTAAGTGATAAAATGAAGTGACAGGTAATAATTAAACGGGTATTGGATTTTCTCCGGCTTTGCTTTTAATGTTAATACCAACAATAGCTTCGGCTTTCATTAGATAATGAAAAAGGTTCTTTTTGACGGACAATCAGAAGGAAGTTAACGGTTTAGGCAACGCCATCAAAGAGGTACTGAAAGAAAAACCTGGTTCTGCCAAAGATGAATCGAAGGAGTACCTTTTAACTCTTCAAAAATATTTATCTTTAAAAAGTTTAGCAGAGCTACCAAGGGTTTCAATCTTGCCACTTACAACGAACACGTCGTTTCCAGCGACTTCGTGTCAAGTAAAATACAGCCTCTAAGTCCTTCATCCTCTCCTTGGATTCCTCCATCGTGGCCTACCCTTACCCAGAATATACCTCAACTGGCGATCGTTTCACTGTTACCTTATTCTATTTTAATTTATTGGATATTTTAACTTAACTTAAACCTGAACTAAGCTTTTAAATAGTATCAGTCAAAGCTAAATGTAAATTTCTAATGCCGAAACACTGTTTCTCTGGTTGCCAATTCAAAGGTGGCGGTGAAAAACATGGGCCTATGGTCTTTTATGGATTCTGTGAAACGTGGTACCATACGACCTGCACCTAGACCAAAATAGTAGCCGGCTTTTTCTGGATGCACGCAGACTGCGTACAAACATTCGTGAGTTTCAAAACTGATTATAATTCATACATCTCTAACAAAGAAGCCGCCTAAACCTCTAAAAAAGCCATGGGCAATAAATTCAAGACCCTAAACGAGAACATAGCAAGTAATCGTAAGAAGTCAGAATTGGCTCTCAAAGAAATCAACCACGAACTAAACACAATTAAATCTTCACTCGACAATTTAGATGAAGAACTCTATACTAAGAAAACAGAACCACTGAGCGAAGTTCAAGACAACATAGCAGCTTGCTGTGAAAAGATAAGTACCCTACAGAAAACAACCGGCGGATGGCCGAGTGGTCTAAGGTGCCAGACTCAAGGGGCTTACGTCTTTCGTTCACGATATGAATCTGTGTATTGTGGTCCTCGTATGAGGGAGTGGGTTCGAATCCCACTTCTGTCACGATATGTTTTAAGAAAATAATTGGAAGAGATGTAATTTTTATAACGTCCAACTTACACATAGCCGAGTCAGGATGGCCGAGCGGTCTAAGGCGCCAGACTCAGTGAGCTACCTTTATTTTCGTTCACGATGTGAATATGTGTATTCTGGTCCTCGTATGAGCACGTGGGTTCGTATCCCACTTCTGACACGATATGGTTTTGAAAAAAAGTGGATAATATATAATATTCATAACGTACAAAAAGCTATGCAACACGTCAGGATGGCCGAGCGGTCTAAGGTGCCAGACTCAAGGAGCTAACTTCCTTTCGTTCACGATGTGAATTTGTGTGTTCTGGGACCCTCTTCTCTAAAAATCGAAAATCATTCGGATCGGCTCATTCGGAGTGGACCGAAAAAAACCGTATTCTCTAACTCCAATCCTAATCGTCATTCGGACACTTTAAAAATTTTCTCTACATCTAAATTGACGTCACTTCCTCTAAAGCCAAGTGGTACTTTTTCACGCCAACTTTTTCTTTAGTGGACAATTTGATTTGGCGCGCTATTAAATTGAAGGGATGGAAACTTTAGTTTCTCCCGAGGATTGGAAATTTTGGGAAATGGTCTTCGTATTGGGAACACATTCAATACAAAATTTTTTCTCTTTTTCGATTTCTTTTCTTAAGATAGAAACACGTGCTTTTTTCCTTTTTTTGATAAAAAATTATTTATTCTTAAATTGCTTCATAATATTCTTTTAAAATGGGTATTAAAACGCTAAACAACAGTTAATATACGTCGAATTTTTGGAAGCGCAGAGGAACTTCGTCCAAATGAAACTAAGCGCAACAACGTTAATTATAATCCAAATATGTGGATCTCGTGAGTCTATGACAAGTTCATTAATGAAGATCATTAGCCTCTATCAATGGTTACACACCTACCAAAATTTAATAATTTAAAGAGAAGCTAAAAGAAATAACCAAATTTAATCTAGCAATTCCTAATAAATGATGCAATTGGTCAAAAATAGGTGGCTCTAGCCTACCAGCCGTGGTAGGAAAACTATTAAAATGAACAGTTAAATTTGTGTTAAGTAATTGCATCTCGCAAAATCATCCCTTAAATGTAAGTTAAATTCAACGTTTTTTTACCTTTTATTCTACAGGTAAAGCCGTCAATTTAATACCTCGTAGATTTCGCCAAGGCCTAAAGCTATTTCCCGCTTTAACCTTAAATTTTACCCACGATTGATTTAAGTCTCGAAAAACCCTTTGAACTCGTAAATCGCGACGGGCAATGCGATTACCATGTTCAAATCGCAATTAAGCGATGAAACTCAAGTTGAAAAAACAAATCTTTGGATTTCTTTCACGTTCTTTGGGACGGGAAAATCTTCTATAGCCCTAGTCTTGGAGGGATCAATATGAATCCCTCGTTCGTTGACAATATGCCCTAACACGGTCGCTTCACTTTGCGCAAAGCGACATTTCTTGGTCTGAAGCGTAAGTCCCGCTTCAGACAGTCGGTGAAAGACATATTACAAGGCTTGCAAATGGTCTGCCCAAGTACTGGATTGAATGACGATGTCATCCAGATAAACACAGATGGAAAAGTGATGTCCATCCCTGAAGACTTCGTCAATGAGTCGTTGAAACGACGACGGCGCATTGCACAGACCGAACGAAAGTACTTCGAACTCGTACTTTCCCGCATGCGTGATAAAAGCAGTCTTCGCTTTCGCTTGCGGATAGAGATCTATCTGCCAATAGCTGCTTTTAAGGTCCAATGCTGTTATGAACTTTGGGGCTCTCATTTTCCTTAACAGTTCCTGTATTCTCGGAAGCGGATAAGGATCTTTCACGATCACTTTTTAAAGCGCGATAATCAACGCAGAAGCGTATTTTTTGGCATTTCTGGTGGACAAGTACCACAAGCGAATAGTAAGGACTAACGGAGGGCTTGACGATTCCGTCGCGGATTATTTCGTGAATATGATCTTTAATAATCGTTTTTTTTCTCGTCGCTAACACGATACGTGCGTTGACTAACGGAAACATCCGTGGTGGTGGGTATCTCGTGATAAACTATGTTAGTATGTCCCGCTTTTTCCGAAAATAGTTTTGGAAATCGTAATAATAGAGTTTTTAAGTCTATTCCTTCTGTGTAGGAACAAGTGTAGGTGACGCGACAGCGTGTTCAACATCCTCGATAATCTGAGGTGTCGGAGTCTTTAACCCCGGGAGATTAAGCACGAATGGAAACGTTCCGACGATCTGACAAGTTTTTGTACCAAAGTCCATAATGGCACGATGTTTGTACAGGAAATTTTTCCCCAAAATAAATTCGTTTGGCAGTGAGGGAACTACGTGAAATTCCTGCGTTAGTTTCAATTGCCCTAAGCGGAAGTCTATTCGCGCGCGTCCCTTTGTGAAGGTATAACGTCCATAGCCTAACACTATACAGTGAGTCTCTTCTTCTTCCGGAAATACTAAGTCTGGTTTTAAAGTCCTGACTAAATTACGCCACTGATATAAGCTGATAAAACAAGCATCAGCGCCTAATCTAGTCTGGTCGCGAAAGTCCCATGCGAATATACGGCTTCTATGGCCACGGGAGGATCAATCTCACAGCGGCGCACATCCATAGAGTCAAATTCCATAAGGGGCTTTACTTTCTTCGCGCGGCGGGAAGACGATCTCCTTTTGTCTTCCCGCTTCCGCGTTTTCCGAAGCCTGTCTTTGCGCGACTTCTTGTTTGTCCGGACAGGTTGTGGCATAATGCCCTAAGATCCTGCACTTATAATATTCTATGTGACTTAAATCATTTTGCTCTGGCTTAATCTGTGAAGGGAGGCTATTCTCTAAAAATCGAAAATCATTTGGATCACTCCGAATCCTTATGATTCGGATCGGGCTCATTCGGAGTGGACCGAGAAAACCGTATTCTCTAACCCCAATCCTTATCGTCATTCGGATACTTCGAAAATTTTCTCTCAATCCAAATGGACGTCACTTCCTCTTAAGCCACGTGGTACTTTTTGACGCCCACTTTTTCTTTATTGGACAATTTTATTTGGCGTGCTTTCAAATTGAAGGGATGGAAACTTTGGTTTTTCCCAAGGAGTGGAAATTTTGGGAAATGGTCTTTGTATTGGGAACACATTCAATACAAAGCAAATTTTCTCTTTTTCGATTTCTTTTCTTAAGATAGAAACAAGTGTTTTTTTTATTTTTTTATTTATTTATTTATTTTTTTTGATAAAAAATTATTTATTCTTAAATTGCTTCATAATATTCTTTTAAAATGGGTATTAAAGAACACGCTAAACAACAGTTAATATACGTCTAATTTTGAATGAAACTTAGCGCAAGTTTTAGTAGGGTTCAATATGAGGCAATGAGAACCATAGAATAACAACGTTAATTAATCGCAAATTATAATCCAATTGTGTGGATCTCGTGAGATTACGATAAATTCATTAATGTAGATCATTAGCCCTCTATCAATGGTTACACACCTACCAAAATTTAATAATTTAAATAAATGCTTAACGAAATAACCAAATTTAATCTAGCAATTATTATTGATAATTGATGCAATTGGTCAAAAATAGGTGGCTCTAACTTACAAGCCCCGGTAGAAAAAATATTAAAATGAACAATTAAATCTGTGTTAAGTAATTGGATCTCGCGAAATTATCCCTTAAACGTAAGATAAATTCAACGACGTTTTTTACCTTTAATCTACCAAAAAGCCGTCGATCTACCTTGTAGATTTCGCCAATACCCGCCAAGGCCTAAAGCCATTTCCTGCTTTAACCTAAAATTTTGCCCACGCTTGATTTTAAGTCTCGAAAAACCCTTTGAACTCGTAAATCGCGACGGGCAATGCGATTACCATGTTCAAATCGCAAACAATGAGGCTTGAGTTGAAAAAAACAAAGCAGCCATACTAAATAAAAATATGAACGGCAGCCAAGGTGCCAGCAAAAAGGTACGGGGAAAAATACTAGAAAACTCCGGCGAAAGTTCCGCGAATCTAAGATTGATGGAGGAAAGAGAGGCGATAAAATGTCCGAATGCTCGATTCGGCCATCTCTTTCGGCTGCCGAATGATTCGGAGAGGTTATCACCGTATGATTAGGATAAGGTTCTTACAGAATACGTTTTATTTTCATTCGGAGAAATTGACTCTGAATAAAAAGATTCGGATCGAAATTCCTCCAAAAGGACCTTAGAGAATAGTGTCCCAGGAGTCTTTTGTCTATTGGTATTTTTGCTGTAGGTGTCGCAACCTTTGATTTCGCACCCCCGCAGGCGGTTTAGTCAAAACCGCAGCTGTGGGAGAATTTCTTCTCCCACCCGATTCGCGCGGCGTAGACTTTGAACATTCTCTAGGATACAATGAGCTAGAAGGGGTCGCTCGTAAAATTTCTTCTGTTTCGCGGGCCTTCTCTCATTTGCGCGTTGTCCTTATGTTGTCGTTAAATACGTGGATACGTATTTCGGGGAGGATATTTTTCTTGCAAATACCAACAAGTTCAGAGTCAGTGTACGGAACGCGTAGGTTCTGATTCATCGCGGTGATATTAGCGATAAACGCGTCAAAAGACACACTGGCAGGTTGTTTAAACTGTGCCATTTCAAGGCGTAGGGATTCCTCCGCTCTTACAGAAAAGAAATAATCTCTAAACGCGCCTTTGAATGTACACCACGTTAGTGCTTGATTAGGCCTATTCATGTCCCTAAACCAGATTAATGCACGAGCCCTTAATATTTGGGGTAGAAGCGCGATAATTCCATTTCCCGTCATGCTGTGATATTCTGCGAATTCCGTCAAAGTCCGAAGGAATTCCGGAGCGCTTTCACATTCGACACCACTAAATATTAAGTGTGGGGGTGGTTTTGGGCTATTTTTGGTACTTGGTCAAGTTCCTACATTCGCTAACGTAGTTGCTAGGGTTTGAATAGTTCGTAGCCAAATATTGGTCGCTGCACCTTGCGGTGGCGGCAACGGAGGTGGGATTCCTCCTGCCGCTTGTCCTTGTCCATGCGTAGGACTAGTACCAAGGCTTGGAGGATGACTGTTCCTCCAAGGCGGGGTGTAAGATCCCGGTAACTGCGCGTTAATCGCGGCAATCAAAGCGTGCGGGTCGGCGGGATTCATGACTCGACAGTTATTTCAAGCAAAAGCACAAGTAATGTTCACAAGTACGCGTTTAGTTCAAATGGTAATGTCAGTCTTAACGGGTCCTGGCAAGCTCGCCACTTTATGTAACCGTAAAATTAGAAAGTAGGAAAGGGGGCCTAATGTCACGATTCACAAAGAATTTAAATTAAAACTAGAACACTAAGAAGTTCCCAGGTTACCCGTTTAAAGGACTTATTGTCCATGACTAACTATAATTACCAAATGATCCATTGTAGAACAAAAACGCAGTTCGTGATAGAAACAATACTTTTGGTTTATTAACAAAACAAAACGCGTCTGGACACTTTGGTGACAGGAGTACAATTGCAACTGCCCTTTACAGATTTATGGCGGGGGTTTTTATCCCCTCGAAAAAAATGTTTTTTAATAGTTTGATCTGCAGTGGCGCCACTCCGGGACTATTTGGCATTATACAAAAAATTACTATAAAAATTTAGAACGCGAGCAAAGCAGACGACGCGGGTTTTTTAGTATGGACGGTTACATCAGGAACTACTCAGGGCTTCAAAACTCATTAAGGCCTCATAATATTTGGCGCCCATTTCTCTCGGACCTAAGCCATGTTTACACTTACCACCTTCAAACCGTTTTCATAAGGTTTGGAAAGGTTAAAATTTAATCTTTAGCTGTTAACCATATAAATATTTCTGGAGAAAATCCAATTATGATTTTGACAAATAGATTCGACTTTTCCATAACGGTTGAAAACGGTTTCAACGTGTCAAGTGTGAATATGGCTTAACTGTTTCACCTACGTTAGTACCTTTTCATAATTCTAATGTGGGAGCCGGTAGCCCGGTTGATCATCCGTACTCGCAAGTTGCCAACCACGATGTTACATTGTCAGTTTTTTAAAAAGTAGTTTAATATGCCGACGAATTCCAAAGATAAAGTGGACAAACGATTTTGTAAAAATCTAGATCGTAGTATTATATCAAAGGTTCCAATGTATTTCACGTACTTCTATGGGGTGATGATATAATATGTTCTGCTATAATCCGGGGTATTTTTGTGAAGAAGAACATACAGAATAGTGTTGACAATAACCAGAAAGACTGCTTCAGGTTAATATTTATTTATTTATTTATAATAAACTGGTACAGATAGTTAGCTAGTGACTTATAGAGACCGCCTTGCAATCCAAAAAAAGACTGATGTTTGAGAGAGAAAAAATAATTTGTTTTATACAGTAATTCACAGCTTAGCCATATAAATAGATAGATTCACGCTTGGAAAAGGAATATTACATAAATCAAGTACAGTTCTTTTACTATTGATTCAACAAAGAAATAAAAAAGGGCAAACAGTACATGCTATAAGTAGGAACTATTAATATTTGGCCGGGAACATTGCAGAGTTATTTTGGGGCAAATTGTAACCATGGCTAAAACCATTTTGTTTTTAAATAAGAAGAAAAGTAAAAAATTAAAAGGGAAAGACCCTTTCATTAAAATTTAATAGGAACCAACACCCGTTTTATGGACTTTAAGCACAAAACAAGTCTTTTAAAAACTAATCTACTTTGTGTCATTTCCTTAAAGCACCGGATAAATATCTTACAGGGCATAATTCCCCAAAATATATCAACTATTTTACTTATGGTTCAAACTAGGGATGAACTGGTACCAATACCGTATCAGTATCGGCAACAATACTGGGGATTTCCGGATAGTATCAGACCGGTTGGGTTAAACCGAAACTGGTTAAAACTCTGAAAAATGGCGCCAAATGAAAGTTTCTCAGTTTATTTTATAATATACAGATGGTGCTTTATATTTTAAAGGTTCATAGCGTCATCCATTTATTCCAAAAAGAGACTAAAGAAGTTAAAAAATAGAGGCCTTCACTTTATCCATGGGTCTCTTTATATAGGGAAAGTTTTTCTGTCATTGTAACGGCCAGATGTGGTCCATTCTCGGTCAACCTATTTACCACATATTTATCCTTGCTGTACCCCTTTTTACTTTTCGACCAAGCCTCTATGCTGGCGCTGTTGGTGGCCAAGAGACCCCAACTTCTTTGTGAAAAGGTAAATCCCCTAAAAGTAGAGGGGATGGTTTTTCTCGCTTGAGAAAGGCAGTTCTTGTTTAGTAAAGAAGCAGTGTAGTTCGCTTCTACTTTAACTCCTCAATGGAGATACTTTAAATTCAATCTTTTGCCAATAAACTTAAGTTTTGTTTTATTTTACAAACGAGGACTCATTTTTTTGTAGTTAGTACCTATAACCCCCATGTCCGCGACAGTTAACCACGCGCACGGCTACAAAATGGTGGAGGCGCCGGGCAGGCTAAACATTTAAAATAGTCAACCCGATCCAGTACCTGTTCCTGCGATTCAACGTAATCATACGGAGATCCAGTTTGGAATTAAATGTACAAACTGATGCAATAGTCTCTAGTCAAGCGTAAAATCAACAGGACCAGATGAAGCTATCCAGTCAACAAATCTGAAGAACCAGTCCAGATTTTAACTGATGAACCCCGGGTAACCAGAAAAAATTCGGAGACCGGAAGGAACCCCAGGAAACCAGAAAAAGTTCGGAGACCTGAAGAAAACAACAAACAACGAGGGAGCACTCCTTGGAAGAAGACAACAGTTAATAACGTTAAACATCGTAGAAACACGACGCTTCAGGTTCATTTGGACTTTACCGTGCACGATAGTGAACTTTATAAACTCTTTTGCCTTCCAACGTCATCTCAACTTAACTCCAGTATCAGTAAGGTCACAATATTTGTTTGTTTTTCCTTTATTTGATTTTAAAATGTCGGAAAGCGAAGATGATAGTCCCTCCCTTAAGGAGCAGCTTGGCATGTTAGCTCAAAATATGAAATTGTTTATGGAGGCACAGAAGGTGCAACAAAATCAAATAGATCAAATACTCGCGTCGCGTGGAGCATCCCCACAATCAAATTTATCTGCAGGCGCTAATGTTAGTAATCGAACTAATCGTAGAGATCTATTAGAGGGACTCGGAAATAATTTTAATCCAAATCCTCCCCCATCCGAAACGTACTCTAGCTCATTAAGAGAGGTAAAAGTTCCTTTACCCCAGTTCGGGACCTCAAATAGTGATCCCATGGCTTTTATTGATGAGGTAGAACGTTATATGAGAATCAAAAGAGTCAGTAATACAGATATCTTAGATTGTATACCCCTAATGTTGGAAGGAAACAAGTGTCTTTGGTGGGAACGTGAGCGTGAGGTTGTTAGAGATTGGGAGACTTTTAGAATTAGATTTTTTCAAGCTTTCATGGGTCGTGATTATAAAAGGCAAATAGATGCTAAAATCAATTCACTACGACAAAAGCCGAATGAAAAAGTTCTCGACTTTGTCCTAACCATGGAACAATTATGCAAGCAATTAGATCCGCTTATGGATACCTACGAAATTGCTAGGCGAGTTGTCAACGGTCTAAATCCCCATCTAATTCGCAACATGCATTTATCGGGTGAGCCATCTCTCTCAGAGGTTCAAAACGCGGCTCAAGAGGCTCAACATTTGCAAGAACAATGTGATCTCTACGACCGTAATTATACGAGAGATTTCAAAAATTCCAAACATTCAAACTGGAATATTCCACCCCGAAATTCATTCGAAAATCAGCCCAAAACATCAAATAACCCTAACCAAAAAGCTCCTTCTAACAACACGAATAACAACTCTGGGAACGAAAACAAGGGAAATTCTAAGAAAATACCAAAATGCACTTATTGCAACAAGAAATGGCGGGGGAAGTGTAACGGCCAGATGTGGTCCATTCTCGGTCAACCTATTTACCACATATTTATCCTTGCTGTACCCCTTTTTACTTTTCGACCAAGCCTCTATGCTGGCGCTGTTGGTGGCCAAGAGACCCCAACTTCTTTGTGAAAAGGTAAATCCCCTAAAAGTAGAGGGGATGGTTTTTCTCGCTTGAGAAAGGCAGTTCTTGTTTAGTAAAGAAGCAGTGTAGTTCGCTTCTACTTTAACTCCTCAATGGAGATACTTTAAATTCAATCTTTTGCCAATAAACTTAAGTTTTGTTTTATTTTACAAACGAGGACTCATTTTTTGTAGTTAGTACCTATAACCCCCATGTCCGCGACAGTTAACCACGCGCACGGCTACATCATTTTGAAGCGTCATTCAATTCATAGTGTTAAGGTACTTGTGAAATTCAAAGTTGGAGTTGTTTTCAAGGTGTTCAAATTTAAAATGGGCGCTCTGAGATTGAGGCTCTTCCAGCTATACTATTGAAAGTTGATCAAGGCAAGTAATCCGCTGTCTAATTCAATTTCTCCGCCTTGAAAACATCTCCAACTTTGAATCTTTATTTTTCGCCAAACAATAGCTTAAAAATTATGAAAAAGATCTCAAAATGTAAATTAGAACTTACTTATCATTTAAAATTCAGCAACAAAAATATTCCATAAATATACTTAAAATGCTCTGAAACTGAGTCCACTTCCGAAATTGGATCCTTATTGAAAAAGCATTACGAGGGAAACTGGGTTATTAATCACACCTAACGGACAAAGTCGGAACTAGAGGCGCTTTTGGTAGTCGTTTTTTAACATGGGGCTCGAAAATAGCTAGCAGGCATTTTACAACCGAAACAAGGTTATCTAAGTTGGGCATACTTCTACACACCAATTTTACATTGCCAAAGGCAGGAACAGACCAGAATTCGTCCGCTAAAACTTTCCTTTGCTAAGCTTAGCTGGCCAGTCAACTACATCTCTGGACTATGGGAGCCTCTTGTGACATTTGTTTAAAATACTGCACAGCCGAGACTTGCTGTGAGCTTTTGAATCGGCATTTTAAAATATGCACCATCTGAGGTACAAGGAATAATGAGAAAGGAAATAAATACCATCGGAGCCTCCGAGATATCTAGGACCATGCATGTAGTGAAGGGAGAATATTTTTTTGACTAATTTAGTTCGCCGTGTTTTCCCGCTTGGTGGCGCTTTCAGCACCGTAAAATAAACAAGTTCAGCCTCATGACCCCGTCGACTGCTACCATATTAGGGCAAGGTATAAACGTAGAGCGGTGAAGCCGATGTTGCGGATAGTAAAAAAATGTTTTTGAAAATTTTAGAAGACCTTTATTAAACAATCATTCCAAAGAAGTAAAGGAAAAAAATGTTAAGGTTAAAAAATGAATGGTTTTGAAGGGGTAGAATATCCTCTAATGGTATATGAAAACTGTGAATTAGCAACTTCAAGAAGTTTTGTTTTACTAAAAAACAACGATGTTAAAATCTCATAATTTCTTTTTTGTCCATACAATCTAACCAATAGATTCAATAAAAAGTGAATAGCCCTTAAAAAATTACGTTAATTTAAAGGTAAAAACTTTCTCTTTCATAAAAGTTTTATAATTGGCCCCTAAAATGTCATCGATAATTTGTGGAAGACCCCGGTCGCAACGGTCATTTAGTTCGCCGTGTTTTCCCGCTTGGGGGCGCTGACACGACCGTAAAATAAACAAAGTTCAACCCCGTGACCCTGTCGACTGCTTAAGTATTTGGGCCAAGGTCGCGGATTGTAAGTATACGGTTTTATTACTCTTACTGAATTATTTTAATTGAAACAATTTAACATCTAATTTTATTTAAAGAATCATGGTTTCATACAATCTAATCTAACCGAAAGATTCAGTAAAAAGTGAAGAGACCCAAAAACATTTACGTTAATTTTAGGATGAAACTTTTCTCTATCATAAAAATTTTATGACTGACCACTAAAATATCAACGATAATTTAGAAGACCCCTGTCACAACGGAAAAATAAGCGCCATCTATGGTGAAAATATTTTTCCTAGCAAACTGGATATTTCCTCACATAAAATTTGACATGCATGGGCCTAGTTCATCCCGGAGGCTCCGATACCATCAAGTTTTAAATAAAATTTGTTAAAGGCGTTTACAATTTTGTTTTTCAATTTTGAATGAATTTAGTTTCGCTTTCCTAACTTTGTGACTAGAAGCACAGGGAAACAAGGGCCTTACAGCATAAACTAGTTGATTAAAAAAAAGTGATACTCTTTTTTTAAAAAAATCTTTACAAACCATAGTAGTATAATTCATGAAATTACTCTATAAATATAATTGTTTCGCATTAGTTTTAGTACTTACGTTGTTGGATCATACCCTGTAAATATCGGTATCGTTTCCTATTGCACCGGTAAAGGGTTAAGCCGGTATTAAAACAGGTTAAAACCACGTTACTTTTTAAATTTTCGAAAAAACTCGATTTTTGGCCACCCTTACGCGGGGAGGATTTAGAGAAAGGAGAGTAAAAGAGGAAAGGAGATGGTTACTTAAACAAGACAGTGCGGTCTGTATCTCGCGCGCACCTAACTCGGCGCACAGCAGAGGAGCCAGACGTCACATGATCCGTTAAGCAGGAATTTCAAAAGGGTTAGAGTTAGAAGGTCACACCGGCGATAACGTGGTTTCCTGAATGTCCGAATATTGTAAACCTATTTGAAATTACTCTCTTGGTTTTTTTCTACTCTCTTTTGCGTTGGTTGCGCATGTGCGAAACTCTACGACCGAGCCGGCTTGGTTTTGAAATTGAGATGAATGACAATTTGGTCTCTCTGAGTCTTATTCTATTTGTGCTTAATTCCTGACGTAACCTGGGTGAGCAAGCCGTCTTATCCCCAAAACACTGTGTTACCGGGTCCTCTGTTCCTATCTTACTAGGTTTTCAAGTTATTTCCTTTAAAGTATTTCAAATTTCCAGTGGTAACCCTCAAATCAAATCCACCATAGCTGAAGATTCCATTCGAATTTGTTGAAGTAGGCCTGCTTAACAAAAATTATTTTTTGGCTTTTAGATGGATGTTGCGTTCTAAAGATCTAATTCCCCAAGATTGTACCTTTATAATGAAAATGAGAAAGTGAGGAGTCTCAGTACGTAATTAGCCTTTTTCCTGATGACCTGCCCGTAGCGGCGACTTTGAGAACTACTGTAATCGACGAGCCAACCAGATGTCGCTAAATAGACCCAGTATTTTCTGTGGTCAAGGACAGTGTTGGAAATAAGGATTTTTTTAATCTGGATACTGGGACAGCGACCCCCTGGCCTGGAAAAAATAAACTGTTTGTCGACCATTGACCAGTTATCGTCGTCTGCTAAACTAAAGAAGTGGATAATTAATATATTTGAGTTATGTCTTCAATTTTCCTAGTGGTCCTGTGCACCACTGACCCCCCTCCGTATTAAGTTTTAAACTGGACCAGGCAATTATTAAACTATTCATTTGCCCTTTGCCGCCGCCTTATTTCCCATGCTGATCAAGGATTAGTCCGCTTCAACACACTTTAAACTTAATTTCAGCGTAATTACCAGATTCAATTAATGAAATTAAATTAGTTCGCAATACAAACGTGTTTCTAAAGTATGTGCAACACTTTTGAAAGGTGAAAACGACTTTTTCGAAGTCTTTATAGCTTCTAAAGCTAAAGTACTGTGTTTGCTCAAACTTTAAACTGTGAAAACGAGGCTATGCAAGTAGAAGTACTTTCGAAGATCTATAAACCCCGTAAAATTTGTTTTACCTGTAGAAAAATGTTGGATATCCTATAGAAGCGCGATCTACTTGTATTTCATAAATTAAAGGTAGTAATTACGCTGAAATTGAGTTAAGAGTGTTGAAACGGAGTATCCATTTCGCCTGCCACCGGATCGCCAGCACCCAATTCGCCTGCCACCGGATAGCCAGCACCCACAACGCCTGCCACCGGATAGCCAGCACCCACAACGCCTGCCACCGGATAGCCAGCACCCACTTCGACTGCAACTGGATCACCAGCATCCATTTCGCCTGCCACCGGATAGCCAAAACCCACTTCGCCTGCCACCGGATAGCCAGCACCCATTTCGTCTGCCGCCGGATCGCCAGCATCCATTTCGCTAGCCACCGGATCGCCAGCATCCATTTCGCTAGCCACCGAATCGCCAGCATCCATTTCGCCTGCCACCGGATCGCCAGCATCCATTTCGCCTGCCACCGGATCGCCAGCATCCATTTCGCCTTCCACCGGATCGCCAGCATCCATTTCGCCTGCTACCGGATCGCCAGCATCCATTTCGCCTGCTACCAGATCGCAAGCACCTTTTCGCCTGCCACCGAATCGCCAGCACCCTTTTCGCCTGTCACCGGATCGCCAATACCCTATTCGCCTTCCACCGGATCGCCAGTACCCACTTCGACTGCCACCGGATCGCCAGCACCCACTTCGACTGCCACCGGATCGCCAGCACCCACTTCGCCTGCCATCGGAAAGCCAGCACCCACTTTCTCCACGGCAGCATCCGCGCTGCATAGGAGCACGTGACAATTTATCCGACTACGAATTCAGGCTCTTTCTATTACAAAGGGGACTTTAGTTTTACTGCTCTAGTTGATGCTAATCTTAAGGTGATCATCACAGCAATTTGAATTATCAGATAAAATAACTTTTAATATGTTTAGGCTTTTTTATCGATGTTGGGACCGCTCTCTTAGAATAACATTTCGGATATTTTAGAGTTTGAAGGGCCACTAAAATTGCAAGTGTTACTCCTTACGAACCTATTCCATCCTGTTTTGCCGTTAATGTTTATTATTAAATTAATTTTCACGCTATGTTTCACGTGTTGTAAAACTAAATGCCAAGGAGAATGTACCCATGAACTGTCCGAAAGAAAACTGAAGGGCGCGTGGGTAGTCGATAAGATCTGATACGCTGTTAAATGAAGTTACAAAATTGTAGAAAAGATTGAGGCATGGGTATAGGACGTGAGTGTTTACGATAAAACCACGGTGAAGGGGGACTGTTTCAGGAATATATAGATACGTTTCTGAAATACGAATTAGAAGCTAGTGGTTTTCCAATTAAGAGTAAGACGGAAGAAGAGAATTAAAATTATGTTAATAATTTTGAATCAGTGGAAGGTATCGTTTTGAGTCTAGATAATATTATGAAAAATGAAGGCTTAAGGACCTGTTTTAACTTATGTTGAATTATTTATGAGGCAGATTCGCCCAACGTACTATTTTAACAAAAAAGTTGTTAAAACCAGTCACGAGTTATTCTCGCTACTGTTAAATCCAGAAATTGAAGTAAGAAGTATATTAACTATAAATTAAAGAACCATTTTAGTCAAATATATCCCGTCAGAAGGTCACGAATTCGAACAAAACATACCAACGTTGTTGTAGCAGCGATGGCGAGTGCGAGATAACATTAAAAGCTTTAGAACAAGTAAGTCAACACTGCTTTTATTACGATACTGATTCCCAGCTCTATTTGCCACGTACTGGTAATCCTCTATTAGAAACGGGCGATTACTTAGGAAAACCTTAAAAACGGATTAAAAGAGTAACGGAAAAGAAGCTTTTTGCTAGTACTGGCTCAGCAGAGGTCCTTAAAACTATAGCATGATCATATATGTCCCGAAACTTAAAAACATTTAGTATTACTAAGTAAAAGGATTTCAGCTAGATATTAGTACGGAACAAATTACTTACAGTAAAGATCTTATAATTCTGTTACGCGTAAATAGAGAGTGAAATTAAAGAAATCAAGGAAGTAAAAGTAACTGATTTGGCAATTTATGAACCAAGACGAAGTAAAAGAATGCCTAAGCATATCAGTGTATTGCGCGAAGAATACAAGTTATAGAACTACCGTGGATAAAGTAAGACTTTAGTTTATTAGTTTTCAAACAATTCCGTTTGGTTATCAAATAAAATAATATTAGACTTAAACGGAAGAAAATTGATTTAAAAAATTGTTGGGAGGGTAAATAAAGTTAAATTATTTTTAAATTGGACTTTTTTATGTAAATTCTTAAAAGTTTTCCACAGTATTTCTTCATTCTTTAAGGACGATATCTAGATTTGTTTCTGTCATTGAGAAGTCTATTTTCTGAATGGAGATTTCCGAAGTTATAATAAGAAAAGTTACGAGTGATGCAGAGGGTAGGGGTTAAGGAACAAAAAATGTATCGGTTAATTTTTCTTATATTAGTAGAGTCGAAGGATAAAAAATGAAAGAGAAATGAGACAATCAATTGCTTCCTCTTCAACCCGTCTCCTCCGCGAGCGCCAAGCCACCACCGCCGCCATTTTTCTGCGAGGGGCAATTTTATCAATAGAAAATATCAGCGCTAATGCCGCGTGGCACGACGCGCCAGTTGATTAAAACGCTACTTTTCTTGTACGTATACATACGAATTACTCTTTCTAATTTTTCTTATTCGTATTTCATTAAACTTCGTAGAAGGACGTCAAATGATACTGTTTGAGCATCCCGCTTCCGTTATAACTGGGAGTTCCGGTTTCGAAAAATAAGTGTTTTGTTGTACATCGAGTAAAATGGTATTTTTTCGAATATCAATCTTTCTACAACAATATGAAAAGGAATTAATGCGTATAGTTCATTCAAGGATTATCGGATAATATTTCGATATACGACGGCAGTAAAAAGGCCTTTTTAATCATCGACGATTTAATGAGCAAAAATAAAAGCGCGTTAATCGCCGATATCTTTACCAAATACAGCATCATAGTTTTTTGCCGGTGTTCTTTGTAGTCCAAATTTTTTTCATAAAATATCCACGAAATATCTTAAAACTCTAAATAAAATATTTTATTCCGCCAAATTCACGATAAAATGCAAGTTAGTTAAAGAAAGTCTATCCTTGTAATATAAATTAAAGGTACGCGGACGCTACTCAAAATCCTTATTCTTAATTATTATTTGATTTAAGTCTGAATTGTCCAGACGAATGGAGATTCAGAACTAATATTTTTCTTGATGAAACAAACGTAGTATAACAAAATGAAAAAAGAAAGTTGATAATAAATTACGCCTTTATTTTCACTATGACTTCGAAACGTAATATATATCGTCCATAAAACGAAATAAAAATTGTTAGCCAAGAAAAATGTTGATTTTATTGAAGTCTTAGCGCGATTTAAAAATAAAACCACGATCATGTATTTGAAAAAAGCTAATAGATATAATAAGTTAACGCAAACCCGATCAACATAATGCAAGTTAATTTCTTGGATCGATGCTGCCTCATAACCGTGAAGTCACGTCGGATTTGGATTGTTATTTTACCCGGGTTCGGTTTGAACTTAGCTCTTTTGTTTAACTAGATTTCTGATTTAAGTACGCGCCAAAAGGCGAGTGTACTTGTCAACGCGGGATTCTTTGGAGACTAAACCTCAGGGACCGTCCATAAACTACGTCACGCGAAAAAAAAGCATTTTCTGACCCCCCGTCCCCCCAGATCACGCTTTGTCACGCTTTTCTCAGACCCCTCCCCTAAAAACCACGTCACATTTCTTTAACCCCCCCCCTCTTACGCACTATGATTTGTCTTTATTTACAAATTTAATTTGATTAATTTCTTGAGTGATATGCCGCCCTCTCAGAAATATTTTGCTCGGCTGAAAATTCAAGTTCTCTTCCGTTTTAAGCTTTTTCCCTCTGATTAACCTTTAGAATTTTAATGTCTGGTTGTGCTTTTTATAAGCTTCAAAAAAGTTCCATAAAGCTTAGTTAAAAGGGGCACACTTTTTAGGTTTCGACACTGTCACCGAAAACAGACTAATCTAGCTTGAGATTTAGAAAATTTGCCAAAGAAGCGAAACCATTTCAATCGGCAGGGGATTTGATTCATCCTCACAATTAAAAGGGGCGACTATGGAATGTTGTCTTTCTTCTTCTATAACATAAGAGAGCCAATCGGCCTCTTACTGACTTCGGAACAATATCAATGCTAAATATGACGTCACGCATTGAAGAACCCCTCTCTCCCCCTTGTCACGGACCGTCACAAATTTAGAAACCCCCTCTCCCCCATAAGAGTGTGACGTAGTTTTTGGACGGTCCCTCATCGAGTAATCCGAATCCTTCTGAAACCGTTAGTAAATACGTGACTTAACCCATCTATAATCAAAGACTCCAAATTATGCTAACAAAATGAAAAACTGTTCCCATGTATGCAAGTATAACGGAGGTGGAAAAAAACATGGTGAGATAATACATAGCGGTTTCTGTACTACATGGTTTCACAATAAATGTCTAGCCATAACCCAAGTATTAACCGGATCTCAATGGATCTGCCCTGATTGACTACAAGAATAAATAGACTTAAAAAGCCTGCAACCTGAACTTTAAAACTTCAGCACATGAAAAAATGGAACTGCCCATATAGAAATCCCATATATCAAAAAACAACACAGTTACTTCTGAGTCGGCAGTGTGGAGCGCTCCTGTAAGCCAAGCTTCAGGGTGACTAAAATTGAAGGAATACGACACAGACACATGCCTAGACTACAGTTGCAGGCTCAACATTCGCTAATCTAACAGAACGCGAATATAATATTTTTAAAGTTAGTTCGATCGCGATCTCACCAAGTTGAACGGGTCTTCTTTTTTATTATTAGTAAAGTATTATTTAATCTCCATTAAAAGTCAGTTGACGCAAAATGAGCCATAGATATTTCTTTTATTAATTAAGATTCCCAAGTGGAACGATTTAGACGGAGCAGAACACAATTGATTTTTGAATCCCTTCTTGTTAAGACTTAACGTTGTCACAAAGTCCACCGAATTTAGTACGATTGACTAACGTCCGGTAACGCAATTATCTCCAACGACCGGAAAGAATTAGATTCCCAAAACTTTATTGAAAAAACGCTTAACGAGTTTTAGCTCCAAATTGGACGTTGAAATTTGCGTTATCTATCCGGGAGGAACATGTGTGTCAACCCTGATGAGAATGTTTTGAGTAACAATACACTCACGGCTTTCGATTATAACGGTTTTGGTTTAGTCACGATAGTATTTTCGGATGCTGTAAACTTATTTTTTGCCGCTTGCTTAATATTTTACCAATTATAAACTTTCTTATAAAACTTCGCGGTTTAGGTCTCGAGTGTAGAAAAGATTTCAGTCGACATAGAAGAATCGCTTCAAACGTATCTCGTCTTGAACGATCTCAAATCCAAATTGAAATATGTTAAATTATTTTCATTAAGTCAGGCGTGAAAGTCGAGGGTGGCAGAGAGGACCCGTACAAAAATTTACGGCTGCATTTTTGCTGTTAATTAGATTTTTAGAATCTGCATTATATTGCAAATAAACTGGAATATTCTGGAAAAATACTGGAATAAACCTGAAAAATGTTCAACTTCAGACAAAATTAAGGTGATTCCAGAGAGCAATGCAGAACATTTTAGACGTTTTGCAGAAAAAATATCTTCCGTTGGAAAACTCAGTACAGCAGTATACAAAATTTAGCCACTCTAGAGTCATAAAATAGTTACCTTACAGCTAGAAAACAGAGGGGAAATAGTAACTCCCGTAAGAAATCAGGATGTTTGTAGGCTCATTACAAGTACTGTACCTTCCAAATATATTGTATGCATGTTACAGTCAGAAATTGCTAAGTTTGTAGGATAATTGCAGGCGTGTTTCGGATACTTTTTACGATAATTGCAGACTCGTTTCAGATACTTTTCAGGATCATCACAGGCGCGTTTCAGATACTTTTCAGGATAATTGCAGGCGCGTTTCAGATACTTTTCAGGATAATTGCAGGCGCGTTTCAGATACTTTTCAGGATCATTACAGGCGCGTTTCAGATACTTTTCAGGATCATTGCAGGCGCGTTTCAGATACTTTTCAGGATCATTGCAGGCGCGTTTCAGATACTTTTCAGGATCATTACAGGCGCGTTTCAGATACTTTGTAGGAAAATTGCAGGAGCGTTTCATATAATTTTCAGGACCATTACAGGCGCGTTTCATATACTTTTCAGGATCATTGCCGGCGCGTTTCATATACTTTGTAGGAAAATTGCAGGCGCGTTTTAGATACTTTTTTGGATCATTGCAGGCGCGTTTCAGATACTTTGTAGGATAATTTCAGCCGCGTTTCAGATGATTTGCAGGATCATTGCAGCCGCGTTTAAGATAATTTTTAGGATAGTTGCAGGCGCATGTCAGATAATTTTTAGGATAGTTTCAGGCGCATGTCAGATACTTTGCAGGATAAATGCAGGCGCTTTTCATATACTTCGTAGGAAAATTGCAGGCGCGTTTCAGATACTTTTCAGGATCATTACTGGCGCGTTTCAGATACTTTTAAGGACCATTACAGGCGCGTTTCAGATACGTTTAAGGACCATTACAGGCGCGTTTCAGATACTTTTAAGGACCATTACAGGCGCGTTTCAGATACGTTTAAGGACCATTACAGGCGCGTTTCAGATACGATAATTACAGGTGCTTTTCAGATACTTTTTACGATAATGGCAGGTGCTTTTCAGATAATTTTTAGGATAATTGTAGGCTCTTTTCATATACTTTGTAGGATAATTGCAGTTGCTTTTCATATACTTTGTAGGATAATTACAGGCGCGTTTCAGATACTTTGTAGGATAATTGCAGGTGCTTGTCAGATACTTTTCAGGATAATTGCAGGCGCATTTCAGATACTTTGCAGGGTCATTGCAGCCGCGTTTCAGATACTTTGTAGGATAATTGCAGCCGCGTTTCAGATACTTTGTAGGATAATTGCAGCCGCGTTTCAAATACTTTGCAGGATCATTGCAGCCGTGTTTCAGATAATTTTTAGGATAGTTGCAGGCGCATGTCAGATAATTTTTAGGATAGTTGCAGGCGCATGTCAGATACTTTGCAGGATAAATGCAGGCGTTTTTCATATACTTTGTAGGAAAATAGCAGGCGCGTTTCAGATACTTTTCAGGATCATTACTGGCGCGTTTCAGATACTTTAATTTGTACGATAATTGCAGGTCTTTTCAGATGCTTTTTAGGATAATTGCAGGTGGGTTTTAAGATACTTTTTAGGATAATTGCAGGCGGGTTTTAAGATACTTTTTAGGATAATTGCAGGCTCTTTTCATATACTTTGTAGGATAATTGCAGTTGCTTTTCATATACTTTGTAGGATAATTACAGGCGCGTTTCAGATACTTTGTAGGATAATTGCAGGCGCATTTCAGACACTTTTCAGGATAATTTCAGGAGCGTTTCATATACTTTGTAGGAAAATTGCAGGCGCGTTTCAGATACTTTTTAAGGATAATGGCAGGTGCTTTTCAGATAATTTTTAGGTTCATTGCAGCCGCACTTCAGATACTTCGTAGGATAATTACAGGCGCGTTTCAGATACTTTGTAGGATAATTGCAGGTACTTTTCAGAAATTTTTAAGATAATTGCAGGAGCATTTCAGATACTTCGTAGGATAATTGCAGGCGCTTTTCATATACTTTGTAGGATAATTGCAGGCGCTTTTCATATATTTTGTAGGAATATTGCAGGCGCTTTTCATATACTTTTTTGGATCATTGCAGGCGCGTTTCAGATACTTTTTAGGACCATTACAGGCGCGTTTCAGATACGATAATTACAGGTGCTTTTCAGATACTTTTTAGGATCATTACAGGCGCGTTTCAGATACTTTTAAGGACCATTACAGGCGCGTTTCAGATACGATAATTACAGGTGCTTTTCAGATACTTTTTAGGATAATGGCAGGTGCTTTTCAGATAATTTTAGGATAATTGTAGGCGCGTTTCAGATACTTTTTAGGATAATTACAGGCTCTTTTCATATACTTTGTAGGATAATTGCAGTTGCTTTTCATATACTTTGTAGGATAATTACAGGCGCGTTTCAGATACTTTGTAGGATAATTGCAGGTGCTTGTCAGATACTTTTCAGGATAATTGCAGGCGCATTTCAGATACTTTGCAGGGTCATTGCAGCCGCGTTTCAGATACTTTGTAGGATAATTGCAGCCGCGTTTCAGATACTTTGTAGGATAATTGCAGCCGCGTTTCAAATACTTTGCAGGATCATTGCAGCCGTGTTTCAGATAGTTTTTAGGATAGTTGCAGGCGCATGTCAGATAGTTTTTAGGATAGTTGCAGGCGCATGTCAGATACTTTGCAGGATAAATGCAGGCGTTTTTCATATACTTTGTAGGAAAATAGCAGGCGCGTTTCAGATACTTTTCAGGATCATTACTGGCGCGTTTCAGATACTTTTACGGACCATTACAGGCGCGTTTCAGATACTTTAATTTGTACGATAATTGCAGGTGCTTTTCAGATGCTTTTTAGGATAATTGCAGGCGGGTTTTAAGATACTTTTTAGGATAATTGCAGGCGGGTTTTAAGATACTTTTTAGGATAATTGCAGGCTCTTTTCATATACTTTGTAGGATAATTGCAGTTGCTTTTCATATACTTTGTAGGATAATTACAGGCGCGTTTCAGATACTTTGTAGGATAATTGCAGGCGCATTTCAGACACTTTTCAGGATAATTTCAGGAGCGTTTCATATACTTTGTAGGAAAATTGCAGGCGCGTTTCAGATACTTTTTAAGGATAATGGCAGGTGCTTTTCAGATAATTTTTAGGTTCATTGCAGCCGCACTTCAGATACTTCGTAGGATAATTACAGGCGCGTTTCAGATACTTTGTAGGATAATTGCAGGTACTTTTCAGAAATTTTTAAGATAATTGCAGGAGCATTTCAGATACTTCGTAGGATAATGCAGGCGCTTTTCATATACTTTGTAGGATAATTGCAGGCGCTTTTCATATATTTTGTAGGAATATTGCAGGCGCTTTTCATATATACTTTTTGGATCATTGCAGGCGCGTTTCAGATACTTTGTAGGATCATTGCAGCCGCGTTTCAGATACTTCGCAGGAGCATTTCAGATACTTTGTAGGATAATTGCAGGTGCGTTTCAGATACTTTGCAGGGTCATTGCAGCCGCGTTTCAGATTCTTTGTAGGATAATTGCAGGTGCGTTTCAGATACTTTGCAGGGTCATTGCAGCCACGTTTCAGATTCTTTGTAGGATCATTGCAGGTGCGATTTAGATACTTTGTGGAATAATATCAGATGCGTTTCAGATACTTCGCATGATCATTGCAGGTGCATTTCAGATACTTCGCAGGATCATTGCAGGTGCATTTCAGATACTTTGGAGGATAATTGCAGGTGCATTTCAGATTCTTTGCAGGATCATTGCAGGCGCGTTTCAGATGCTTTGCAGGGTCATTGCGGGTTTTCCTATCAATTATTGTGAATCAGTCGTCTTATATACCCTAAATTTCCAAAAACTTTTAAAGAGGCTTACGCTTGAGTTCAAACGTCAACAATAGTTATGTTTAAAATTATTTTAGGAATAAAGTTCCTTAAAACGATTTAACTAGAATTAAGGTAAATTAATGACGATTAAATTAATAAATATCAATTATATTTTTTTTAATATTTAAAAATAGCCTCTAAATTGCGTCTCGACTTGGAGAGGTTTATTTTGGATTCCCAACTTGTACTCATCCCTTACAAAAATATTAAGCTGTAATTCATCTGAATACACGCTTTTCTGACTTGCTAAAGTAATATCTGAGATGGTCCAACTGTTTAGGTACATGTACATTAAGTTCTCACCACATCTAGATAAGAAGGTCTTTTCGTCTATCTAACATCCACAACATACACACTCACAGAACGTAATCGAAAAATTCTTTCAAACTTATAGCTAAAAACCGATTACAACTGAAGGGAAGGGTCCCGACAGGCTTGTTTTACGTCTATCCGCAACCAGGAAAACTGCTGTAAACTTATATGATAGCGCTAAAGTACTTTGGTTCGCAATTTCCTTCACATTTCGAGCGCCATGGTGATAGTAGATCTTGTCTTAATCGGTTTCTATCCCCGCTTGTTTTTCGTGTACCCGGGGCCACAAACACACACATGCACACACACACAGAAAGCTAGGTCTGGTTTCAAAAACTGGAATAAAATCACTAAAATAAACTGAAATTAATTTTATTTACTTTTTTTGGATGAAAAATTGTTTTTCTACGACTTTTTACCTCAAATAGAAGTAACTCTTATTTTATTAGTTTTTGAATCTATAGAACTTGACTGCCAACACCTTTGAAAGCTTGGAATCCTTATGTTGTTAGTATTGGATACACCTTAAACATAACTGCATATGTTCGTAAGATGTGTTCCATAAGTTTGTCACTGGTTACTTCATGAAGTGGTGTAGGTGAAACGTCATATTCTCGTAAAGCGACGCCTGTTGAGCCATTGTCAAAGGCTTAATAAGGCTAAATAGGAAGTTGGACTGCAAAACCGAGTGTATTCAATTCTCGCGTCATTCTCGAACTAGCTCTCAGTAAGTCTCTAGCATTACGAAGTATAGGCAGTGTCATACTTATTGAAACATATCTGATAAACTTATGATAACTGTATATACAATACTGGCCCATTTATGACCAAAAAATGTTTCAATTTTCTATCTTTTATGGTGGTTTAAATATTTTTAGGATCAAAAGATTTTATTTAAGATGAATGAGTAAAGCTTTTTTAAGATGCCTTTTTAGGCCTAACCAATTCTTTATTCAAATTTTAGAAAAATAAAAGCAGTAATATTAATGCCTAACAGAAGCAGATAAAAATTTAGGGTGCGCTCGAAGTTGACTTCCCGTACAAAAATTTTAAGCTGTAATTCATCTGCATACGCGCTTTTTTTATCGCTACCACGCTGTAATAGGTATACATTAAGGCTACATTTCTGCAGCTCAAAAAACGGCGAAATTTCACAGCAATTCTAGAACTGCAAATTGACTGCCGTTTCTTCATTTTCTGTTTGTTAACTGTTAACTGTCTAGCCTGGCAGAAATATGCAGCGCAATTCTGCAAACGCTAAGCAAAAGTAGAAATACCAGCTGTTAGTTTAAAACTGTAATTTGACCGTTTTTATAGATATGATACAGGTCTGCAAAAGTGATGGAAAAGTAGAAATCCAGCTGCTAATTTAGAACTGTAATTTGACCGTTTTAATAGACATGTTACAGGTCTGCAAAAGTGATAGAAAAGTAGAAATACCAGCTGCTAATTTAAAACTGCAACTTGACCACATTTATAGACATGTTACAGATCTGCAAAAGTGATGGAAAAGCAGAAATGCAGCTGCCAATTTAGAACTGTAATTGGACCTTTTTTATAGACATGTTACAGGTCTGCAAAAGTGATAGAAAAGTAGAAATCCAGCTGCTAATTTAAAACTGCAATTTGGCCACATTTATAGGCATGTTACAGGTCTGAAAGAGTGATTGAAAAGTAGAAATCTAGCTGCTAATTTAAAACTGCAATTTGAGTACATTTAAAGATATGTTACAGGTCTGCAAAAGTGATGGAACAGTAGAAATATAGCTGCCAATTTAAAACTTTAATTTGACCTAAATTGACCATTTTTATAGACATGTTACAGGTCTGCAAAAGTGATGGAAAAGTAGAAATTCAGCTGCCAATTTAAAACTGTAATTTAACCACATTTAGAGGAAATTCTGCTTTTGAATACCTGCAATATGTCTATAAATGTTGAATAGTTACAGTTTTAAATTGGAAGCTAGATTTCAACTTTCCCATAACTTTTGCAGACCTGTAACATGTGTATAAATGTGGTCAAATTGCAGTTTTAAATTGGCAGCTGGATATCTACTTTTCCGTCACTTTTGCAGACCTGTAACATGTCTATATAAATGGTCAAATTACAGCTTTAAATAGGCAGCTGGATTTCTACTTTTCCATCGCTTTTTCAGACTTGTAACATGTCTATAAATATGGTCAAATTACAGTTTTAAATTGGCAGCTGGATTTCTACTTTTCCATCACTTTTTCAGACTTGTAACATGTCTATAAATATGGTCAAATTGCAGTTTTAAATTGGCAGCTGGATTTCTACTTTTCCATCACTTTTTCAGACTTGTAACATGTCTATACATGTAGTCAAATTACAGTTTTAAACTAGCATCTGGTATTTCTACTTTTTTATCGCTTTTGCACACCTGTAACATGTCTATAAAAATGGTCAAATTACAGTTTTAAATTGGCAGCTGAATATCTACTTTTCCATCACTTTTGCAGACCTGTAACATGTCTATATAAATGGTCAAATTACAGTTTTAAATAGGCAGCTGGATTTCTACTTTTCCATCGCTTTTTCAGACTTGTAACATGTCTATAAATATGGTCAAATTGCAGTTTTAAATTGGCAGCTGGATTTCTACTTTTCCATCACTTTTTCAGACTTGTAACATGTCTATACATGTAGTCAAATTACAGTTTTAAACTAGCATCTGGTATTTCTACTTTTCTATCGCTTTTGCACACCTGTAACATGTCTATAAAAATGGTCAAATTACAGTTTTAAATTGGCAGCTGAATATCTACTTTTCCATAAGTTTTGCAGACCTGTAACATGTCTATAAATATGGTCATATTACAGTTTTAAAATGGCATCTGGATTTCTACTTTTCCATCACATTTGCAGGCCTGTAACATGTCTATAAATGTGGTCAAGTTGCAGTTTTAAACTAGCAGCTGGTATTTCTACTTTTTCATCACTTTTGCAGACCTGTAACATGTCAATAAATATAGTCAAATTGCAGTTTTAAATTGGCAGCTGGATTTCTACTTTTCCATCACTTTTGCAGAATTGTAACATGTCTATAACTGTGGTCAAATTACAGTTTTAAACTGGCAGCTGTTATTTCTACTTTTGCATCGCGTTTGCAGAATCGCGTTGCATATTTCTGCCAATACAGACAATTAACAGATAATAAACAGAAAATGTAGAAACGGCAGACAATTTGCAGTTCTGGAATTTCTGTGAAATTTTCGCGTTTTTCGAGCTGCAGAAAATGTAGCCTTAATTTATACCTATTACAGCGTGGTAGCGATAAAAAAGCGCGTATGCAGATGAATTACAGCTTAAAATTTTTGTACGGGGAAATCAAAGTAGTATAAAAATATGTTCAAGCCAAAGCAAAAATTGTTAAGTCTGCCACCCTTAATTTTTGTTAAAATTTGAAGAGATCGTACAAAGGTAAGTCTTCAGCCGTTGGCGAGTTACCTAATCGTTTCGAGGCCAATAATACAATTTTTACCTCGTCAGAAACTAAAATGTACGACAAGATCGGACTGATGAACCTAATGTTGGAAAACTAGACGATAATGTCTTTGCGGATGAAACTTATCAAGTTGAACCTTCTGAAGAGACATTCTCACGCGTTATTTCAACCTCAGACAATATGGAATTGCCTTCGAACGGGTTGATTCAAAGTGCCGGCTAATTGCGACAATAAGATTCATTCAGTCCTGCCATGAACTCCAAGAAAACCAACAAGTATTCCAGGAGAAATAACCCCATTAAGTAATGGATTTTGAAGAATCTGCAAACAAAACGATGCCCGAAAAGGTGGGGGCCCAATGACGAATTTTGAGATTTCCCCGTTACATCCTGATAAAGAAATTCAATTTATACTTACTTTAATTAAATTTTCTTAGATTAATTTTACATAATTGTAATAATTTCTATTCAAAGAGAGCGGTAGCTATACGCTCTAGTGGGAAGAAGTGGAAAAAAAGGGGAAACCCTACGTGCTTTACTGTTCCTCTCTACTACCAACTCCCTATAGCTACAGGAGTTTATTCGAAGCCCGCGAACATGGTGTAACGGCAATATGGTAATTAGTGTTACGAAATATGAAACTGGATGAGAGATCGCAAAAACAAGAAGATATTTACGTGGTAAATAATTTGATAAATTTACTTTTCCTTAAGTATTTTTGCATGTGTTAATAAGTTTAGAGTAACAAATATCACATGGTGAAGCCCATTTAAGTCATAGGGGCCCCTATTTGAATAAATATATTATTGATAAATCGACCTTATTCCCTATCGCCCGAAGTTAGGCTTATCTCGGGTATCGTTGAGGAGCGTAACATAGGGCTTTGCGAATAGTACTTTGTAAGGAATACGTCGAATACCAAATAGTAGTGATTTTAGGAGCCATCTCGGTTTTTAATAGGGAAATTACCAAATAATTCGACAAAACTATTCTACCATGTTTCAAGTTTATATTTTTTATCACCTAAGACCAAATTTTTGAACGAACCAATGTTTTATTTTATTCAATATTAGGTTAGTTGTCAATATATTCTTTCTCGCTTTGCAGTACATGAGCTTTTCCAAGATAATAGAATACATTTTATTAGGTATACCGTAGTGACATGTCAAAACTAAATTAATAATACCCATAATCTCATTATACCTTTGATGGATTAACTTTGCCTGTGACCTTCAAAAGACTGATTGTCTGATTCCAGCTATAGCCCCCTAGATCACGCTACTCGGTGAACGCATGTAATATTTAACATAAGCTACGCCCCAATTTTCAGGCTGTATCTGCCAAGTCGCGTCACCTACGAGGCCATGGTCCAGCGGACACTCTACCACAGCGACCTCAAATTCACAATTGTGAATGTGTTACCAAAGATGACTTTCAGAACCTAGGATTTGACTCACTCCATGATCTAAAAACTGAAGTTGTAGAATCGGATTTAATAGAAATAATGCAATCGATACACTCGAAAGCTCCTTTCTAGCTTCAAATAAAGAAAGCATAGTGGCGTTTTATAAAATATTTCAACTATGCTTAACTTTGAATGAATGTTTCTCAAATACCATTTTTTGCAGCATGTTTACCTCGTAATTTATTTGTTTATTTTAGATGATAACAAGGCTGGTAATGCAGAATCTATTCAAAAGTTGGATTACGTCGATTTCATTAGAACAAAATAGAGACCATGAAAGCTTGCTTAATACATGGACTGATTTGATTATTCCCTCCAGTAAAAGCTACACTTCTCTTGGTACCTTGGGCTCGTCTTCGGCTTTTCAAAGTGTCGTCTTCTAACGACACGAATATTGCATCATACAAACTTCTATTTTGTGCAACTTCCAGCTGAAGTACAAAATGCCCTTCACCGGAATATTTTCACGTAGTCGAGAGCGTTATGAACACTTTGCTAAGACTACTGAGGGCTGATTTAACTATTCAAGTCAAACGTGGTGTTTTAACCCTCGACAGCTATGGATGTGTGGATTTTGAACCTACTGATTCAATACCTCAAGAAGAAGTTATGCTCGAAAACAACCAACTATTGAAAGGAATGTTCCGAGAGATTGCCTACAAGGATGAGGTCTATAAACTATTTAAGATAAATTACGCGTTGCAGCATTTTGATATTAACGATGACAAAGGAACACTGTACTTGAAAGATGAGCAACCCTATCTTTTTAAAGAGCAAGGTTTTTTTGCGCACACAAAAGGACTCTTGGATTCAATATTAATCATCAACTAGTTTTTTCCTTGGAGAAGGAACTAGAAACCCACATTACTTCCTTCAAGGAACAGAAAAAACCCAAATCCGAATCGACGTTTGAATCTCCCGCCAAAAATTTACCCATCCCATATGTACTTTTATTATTTATTATTATTGAAGAGGGGGGGCTCACGCCATAGCACCGATGCCAAAGGCATATTGTGCAACCTCATATTCAGGCCTTGAATAGACCCGTAGCCGCAGCGTAGCGAAGAATTCGCTCCACCATAATAGAGGAGACCCACGAGGGCTCCACAGTGTGTGAATCAAAGTATTCTAGTCTAAGCGAGGCGAAGCAGTGGCACTCGCAAAGTACGTGATTTGCCTTTTTGGTAAGCGAATTGTGATGAAGAAAGAGGAGTTACCGATAAAACCTCGTCTCTAATGTACAGTCCTGGACAAATGTTTCTCGACATTATCATTTGTCTGCCATTTTGGTCCTATTTGAGCTAGAGTAACAAAATAGGACTTTCTAAATAGGTTGACATCTCAAAATTATTTTAAAATTAAAAATGGCACTGTGGGGCTAATAGGGCGTTAGCCATAGCGGAAATAGTAAATCCCAACGATAATGACGTTGCGAAATAATGCTTCAAATGGATCAACAATGCTATCCTTGCACGCGTCTTGTCACGTTGAATCCGAAACTGTTTTCACATTGTAAATGTGTTCATAAAATCAAAAGTTATGACAAAAACGTGACTTTCAAAACAATAGCAAATAAGCCTAGTTCCACACTGACATATGAAAAATGAGAACTTATGAATTAGACTCAGTCTTCAGAAATGGAGGGTTGTTGGTGGCGGTTTGTAAACGTCTAAATATTTAGAGATTTGGATATGTTTAATGATTTTTTATAATTTTCTAGTTGCTAATACAGTGGGTGGATATTTGGGGACAATTCATTTGACGGATATTTTACGGCAGACGGCGTTATCTGTTGAATCGCTATTAAAAGTTGGACGAGCCGAGGTATTGGATGATGGACAGTGTTTCAAGAATATACTTTGAGAAAGTTTAAGGAGGTGGCATGACTAAAATGCAGGTGTAACAGAGATAGTTTATGGAGCAAAATAGGTGGCAAGACTGAAACACAGGTGTAACAGAACTTATTTGACGTCGGTAAATAATGTTTGGACGCTTGAGAATTGGATGTTGGGAAATGCTCTGATAATGATATTGTGGGAATAATATTTCGAAGGCGAATTCATGAGGATGGTTGAGAATATTGTTCAATTTAAAGTGGATATTTATATCCAGTGAAAATGTTTTGAATTATAATAATATAATTATAATAATAATATATATATATAGGTTAAATTATTCGCAAGTTTTATGCCATGAAAATGTTTTACAACGTGGATAATTTTAACATATTTCCCGCTTTCTCGGCTTTACTCTGCAAGTTTTCTTATTCCCAGCACATTTTAAACGTGATTACTATCCCTTTAAGAATTTGGGTTTTTGAAAACTATGGCTGTTTTTGGAACATAGAGCAAAAAAAAGAGAGAGAGGCCCCTACAAACGATAATCAGCACAGCGTTTGCTACTGGACGCTAACGGAATCTGCCAGAGTACGGCTCTCCTGGTTTGCTCCATGGGAAGTTCACTACACTGCCTCTAGCGGTGCTTCTTAGTGTCAGGGAAATAACCTAAACCTTGCGGTGTTAGCTTCTCTTCTTTAACTAATGGAGTGGTGAATTTGCTTCCATTTTATTTCCAGTCCAGCTAGACCGATATCCCATTGCTCGCTCATTAACGCTGTTATGTTTCCTCACACGTAATACCGAAGTTTGAACCAGTTCCTACTAGGGATGAACCGGTACCGATACCATATCGGTATCGGCACCGATACCATATCGGGGTTTCCCGATAGTATCGGATCGGTTGGCTCGATACCGATACTAAACCGATACTCGTTTAAAATTAGTTATGTGGCGCTACATGACATTTTTAGGTCTTTCAGTAATGTTTTGATGGTGATAATATCTCGTTTCTATGATTGTAAATAAGCCGTGATATTATTTTGAAAGTACCTCTAAACATTGTACTTGGTAGTATCATTCATGAAATTACCGTGTAATTATTTTCTAGTAGGGTTGTAAGTCGGAAAATTTTCCGGAAAATGACCGAGCTATATTTTTCCGGAAAATTTTCCGTATTTTTCCGCTACCGGTTTTTCAATTAAAAGGTTAAAACTTTAAAATTTTTCAATTGCCTTTCTTTTCAAAACATTCATTATTTTGTTTTAGGTGAATTCGGAGGGGGAAAAAATTGTCCAAGGGCACAGAGTCTAGTGACCCCTATTCTCTATAGGAAAAGCTCACTCATTTGCTATCGCTTGCATGCATAGGGTTACTGTTTGCTCTTATGACGGTATAAGGCGTAAGAAAGAGTCGAGACCTAACCGTTAAGAGACTCAAGTGAAATTAAAATTATCAGGCATAAAGGATAGTGATCGTCTGCGTCATTGTAAGGGAAACGAGGTGTTATGTTGTTAATGTTATTAAGTTTGTTAACCCTGTTTAAAGTCACAAATTATGGGAAAATCAACCACTAATATTTGGCGTTACTTTAATAAATCTACTAAAGATGGCAAAATAACTGGAGAATGTTTTAAATCTTTAAAAGTTAGATAAATTGACTCAAAGCTCACATAATTGCTAGTTTTATATTTTTCCGATTAGCGGAAAATTTTCCGCGTTTTATTTTTCCGTAAAATATACAACCCTATTTTCTAGTATTTTTAATACATATGTATATGGTACTTTACTATAAATATCGGGTTTTGGTTCATAGTGAGTAAATATCGGTATCGATCGGTATCGGCTCATGTTTGCACCGGTATCGATCGGTATCGGGTCAAGCCTGGTATCGGCCATCTCTATTTCCTACTTTTCCAATTTCATCCACTTCTTATTCCGCTTTGTTTCTGCCACCGGCTTTTTCCAATTTCACACTATTACATTTGGTTCCATTCTATTTTTAATTTCCACTGAAACTCCGAAACCACCATTATTTGAGTTTCTCACGTCGCCCAGATCGCGTGACCAAATTATTGAGAATTGCGGAATCTTCTTTCAGAGTTCTAATGAACGCTGCAACGGGGTTACGTCAATACATGAAGAAGAAACGCTGGTTTGTTCTGCATACGTGCCTCGGTCCACACTTTTACTCCGGCACAGCCAAGAATGATTTTAACTCGAAGGAGTTACTCGGTTTACGTCTCTCCAGTGTCTGTCTCTGCTTTACATTGTGGATTATTGGACTTGGTATCGCCTTGATTTTTGTTGCCATTGAACGATTATCCTGCCGCAGGAAATTTAAAGCTCTAAGATAGTAGGAGTATGTAACCCCGTGTTTTCAAATGTCAGCTTAAAGCAAAGGGCGGCTCCGTTGTTGCCCCTTAAAAGGACTGCAAAGGAGGCATGGGCGGGTGGGTAAAAATTATTTGAAATACGTCACAGACATCACGTGATGCCAAGATACAAAGGCTCCTCATGGAGTGGGACTAGTTAACATCTAGTCCTTGTTTTTCGCGTGATTGCACACTGTTAAAAATAAAGGTATTTTGAAGGTACTATAAAATACCTCCGCGACCTTTTTAGTACCCATGAACGTATTTTATTAGTTGTCTCACAGTGCGGGTATTAAATGATTTCGAAAAAGGTATTTTGGAAATATAAGGTATATAATGAAACCTTTTAGAGTTTCTGCGCTTCTGCTGGTATGTTATCGTACCCTGGAAGTAGAAAAGGACTTAACAGACTCCTTTAGAGGGAGTTTTTAGTTCCGGCGTGCTGATTATAATTAACACTACTAAAGTAAAATACATGATATAATACTTCAAGCCCAAATTCTCTAACACTAACTGTTTACTTCACCAGTAGCACTAGTAATGACAGCGTAGAAGAAATCTCTGTTGGAATATTATTAATAACCATAAAGAATAGGTTCGGTAGGGTAGAATAGGGTAGTGGTTTTCTACCCGAGATTTCAATTTCAATCTCAAGTTTCCTAGCTAGTGGTTTTTCTTAAATATATAATTACATATAATTAACATTAATTATTTTCTTTGACAGCTATGTACACTAGCATACGTTACAGCATTTAAAGGCAATACAATTATGATATAAGGCTTACATAGTTAATATAAAGGTTTGAATCCGAGCTTACGCCTTCAGTCGCCATTCAGAAAATATCCATGTATATGTGACCCTGAATTACCTTTACACTATAACAGTATCACACCTTCCTTAACAAGGGGAAACTAAATATAGTATCGGGAAATGTAGAGTGGTTAATCCCTTGCTTACTAAGCGAACTCTCACGACCCCGCAAGCCTATGGCGCAGACACTTAAAGGCGAGATGGTAGGCAAAATTTTACCCTCATCCCGTAAGCCCACAACACAGACACTAAAAGTTGAGATGGAAGGAAAATATTACTCTCGTGTCTTTCAGTCTCATTTGCATCGAAGTGGTGTATTGCTTACCATGTCTGAAAATGATTCAAGCCCGCGGTAATAAAGGAAAGTTTACCAGTTTCAAATGTGGCGCAAATATTTTTGATGGCGCGAAAGTATAATTTAGACCTGTTTGTGGGTTTTATTTGACACCTAATTCGGTAGCACAAAATACCTTTAGAAGTATATTATCGAACCTTTTTGAGTGTTAACAGGTACCCTTTTCGGTAATAAGGAGTACCTTTCACAATTTGAAAGTTTTATTCCGACCTTTGTTGAGGTTTAAATGATACCCATTACGGGATCACAAAATACCTTGTAGTCCTCAAAAGTACCTTCTTCAAGAGGTATTTCATAGTACCCTTACACAACGGTATTTTGTAGTACCTATATAGGTACGTCTGGGGATGCATTGAAAAATACCTTTAAAGGTACTAGACAGTACGGTTATTTTTTACAGTGCAGCGCCAATTCCATGAAGTGGTAGTTTTCGAAATAAATCGAACTAACTAAGCTTCTTTGAATCACCCACGCCTCTCCTAGGTCACGTGGTGCCTCTGACGTATTTCAAATAATTTTGACCCACCCACTCATGCCTTCTTTACAGTCCCTTGAAGCAAAGGGCGGCTCCTTTTCTGCCCCTTAAAAATGGCTTTTTTACTACACAGTGGCTCAGCTTGGTAAGAGCTAGTATAGTCAAAGGGAGGAACCAATCAGACCGAATACACAAGGTCTGATTGATTCCTGCTTTTGGCAATGGAAAATTCGTGCCCAGAAGGTTAGATCGAATGCTTGGGGTGATAATGGAACCACCTGTTGTTTTAATACTGGTGAAATTACTCGAAGATGTAGTAGCAAAAGTATATAATTTATGTTTCTGATAAGTATGTCATAAATTAAAGGTCATGTTCTTTAGGTCAAACTGTGTGAAAAGTGTCAAAGAACATGAGGTCTAAAATATTTAGTTTCGTAGGTACGGGCAGCTAAATCATGGAAATTGGCACACGTGGGGAGTAAGACATATCAGAGTGCTCATCTTGTTTGGACAATTTCAATAGCCTCCCATCTAAGAACGTTAATGAGTCTTTATCTATCCTAAGCTGGTAATGTGAAAGTTCTTCAAAGTGTAATAGCACGGACGGTAACTTACCGGTAATTATGGACATTTAATTACCGACTCACATCTTTGAGCTAGAGTAACAAAATAGGACCTTCTAAATAGGTTGACTTCTCCAGATTTTTTTAAAATTAAAAATGACACTATGGCACTAATTGGGCGTTAGCCAAAGCGGAAATAGTAAAGCCCCCGATAATGACGTCACGAAATAATGCTTCAAATGGATCAGCAATGCTCTCGTTGCACGCGTCTTGTCACGTAGAATCCGAACCTGTTTTCAAATTGTAAATCGGTTCAGAAAATCAAAAGTTATGACAAAAAACGTGACGTTCAAAATAATAGCGAATAGGCCTAACGATTATTAATTTTATCTATATCAACGTGGCTCTGTATTAAATATTACGATCAGAAAAACAAGATGTTCCAACCCGAGAATTTTTAGTTCCACACTGACATATGAGAAATGAAAACATATGAATTAGACTCAGTCTTCAGAAATGGAGGGTTGTTGGTGGCGGTTTGTAAATGTCTTAATATTTAGATAGATATTTGGATATGTTTAATGATTCTTTATAATTTCCTAGTTGCCAATACAACATCAGTGGGTGGATATTTGGGGACAATTACTTTGACGGATATTTTACGGCAGACGGCGTTATCTGTTGAATCGCTATTAAAAGTTGGACGAGCCGAGGTATTGGATGATGGACAGTGTTTCAAGAATATACTTTGAGAAAGTTTAAGGAGGTGGCATGACTAAAATGCAGGTGTAACAGAGATTATTTATGGAGCAAAATAGGTGGCATGACTAAAACACAGGTGTAACAGAACTTATTTGACGTCGGTAAATAATGTTTGGACGCTTGAGAATTGGATGTTGGGAAATGCTCTGATAATGATATTGTGGGAATAATATTTCGAAGGCGAATTCATGAGGATGGTTGAGAAAACATATTGTTCAATTTAAAGTGGATATTTATATCCAGTGAAAATGTTTTGAATTATAATAATATAATTATAATATATATATATATATAGGTTAAATTATTCGCAAGTTTTATGCCATGAAAATGTTTTACAACGTGGATAATTTTAACATAGGGTCAGCTGCCCTAATTGGGAACAGCTCTAATTTGGAACACTTTTCTTAAAATCGTCATAACGTAAGTTTGAGAGCTTCAAATTAATTATTTAAGGGCTAATTTGGAAGAATGAACATCCCTCTATCCATAAAACACAGCCTCAAGACTCTATCATAAATTCCAGATAAGATACAAGCATAATTAGACAACCTCATATTTTGCATAATTTATTTTTTCCAAAATGAAGGGAAAGTTCTCCCATGGGTCTCCGGAAATAAGCTTTCACGGCCAATGGGAAAAACATAGGCTTACGAAAATGATTCCATTGAAAACTTCGGATCTTTCTCTTCAAATTAAACACTTTAAACGCCAGGTTAGGCCCAAAAATTATTGAGAAAACTCGAATAGAAAATATGTCCTTAATTGCCTAAAATGGAACACCCCAATACACGAAAATTTAATCTATCTTTTTACATCCATAACTAATGTTTTACTCACTGAAGGACAACAAAAAGACCTTAGAAGATGCGTTGATTCATTACCTGTTTAATACTTTTGGTCCCGTAAGCGTAGATTAAGATGCGGAAAAGATACGGGTATTATCAGCCCAGTGTCCAGATTTAGTCATAAACGTGATGCCAATTTTAGCTGATTTAGCATGTTTCGCCTAGTGATATTGGGTTTCAAACACCGTATCATGACTCATTTGATGTAAAATGTAGATTCGACACAATTACGCATCAAAAACATAACAGTGTAGGTTACTTTTATCTGACTTGGTAATTATTTCATTCGAAATACCGTTAGAGTGCATTTAATTTACAATGTTTAACCGTAGTGAACTGACAGCGCGCCAATTTTTGAAGCTTTAAGCAGATGACACTCAGTGCCCTTTAAAATATATGTACAGGTATAAAATGGAAAGCGTTGGTCGCTAGATGGTCGTAGCATCGCTAACAAATTATATTTGCTTATTATTAGTTGCAAAAACACGGATATTTTCGTATTCAAATTAGGGTGTTCCAAATTAGGACGGGGTGTTCCAATTTAGGACGGGGGCGTTCCAATTTAGGACGAACTGTTCCAAGTTAGGGCTGAAATCGATCTTTTTTAAAACCCATTTTGCAGGAAACGTACGCGTCTTAGCAATCTGAAAATGGGTGCAATCGATCGGCAATAGTTCAAACTTATTGTAATGGTCTGCTTGTTCACTTCAGTAACTTATTTGTTACTGAAAAATCTGACTTTCCAAAAGGTTTGAGAAAGTGTTCCAAGATAGGGCTACTGACCATATTTCCCGCTTTCTCGGCTTTACTCTGCAAGTTTTCTTATTCCCAGCACATTTTAAACGTGATTACTATCCCTTTAAACTTTACTTAAGAATTTGGGTTTTTGAAAACTATGGCTGTTTTTGGAACATAGAGCAAAAAAAAGAGAGAGAGGCCCCTACAAACGATAAACAGCACAGCGTTTGCTACTGGACGCTAACGGAATCTGCCAGAGTACGGCTCTCCTGGTTTGCTCCATGGGAAGTTCACTACACTGCCTCTAGCGGTGCTTCTTATTGTCAGGGAAATAACCTAAACCTTGCGGTGTTAGCTTCTCTTCTTTTACTAATGGAGTGGTGAATTTGCTTCCATTTTATTTCCAGTCCAGCTAGACCGATATCCCATTGCTCGCTCATTAACGCTGTTATGTTTCCTCACACGTAATACCGAAGTTTGAACCAGTTCCTACTAGGGATGAACCGGTACCGATACCATATCGGGGTTTCCCGATAGTATCGGATCGGTTGGCTCGATACCGATACTAAACCGATACTCGTTTAAAATTAGTTATGTGGCGCTACATGACATTTTTAGGTCTTTCAGTAATGTTTTGATGGTAATAATATCTCGTTTCTATGATTGTAAATAAGCCGTGATATTATTTTGAAAGTACCTCTAAACATTGTACTTGGTAGTATCATTCATGAAATTACCGTGTAATGATTTTCTAGTAGGGTTGTAAGTCGGAAAATTTTCCGGAAAATTTTCCGTATTTTTCCGCTACCGGTTTTTCAATTAAAAGGTTAAAACTTTAAAATTTTTCAATTGCCTTTCTTTTCAAAACACTCATTATTTTGTTTTAGGTGAATTCGGAGGGGGAAAAAATTGTCCAAGGGCACAGAGTCTAGTGACCCCTATTCTCTATAGGAAAAGCTCACTCATTTGCTATCGCTTGCATGCATAGGGTTACTGTTTGCTCTTATGACGGTATAAGGCGTTAGAGAGTCGAGACCTAACCGTTAAGAGACCCAAGTGAAATTAAAATTATCAGGCATAAAGGATAGTGATCGTCTGCGTCATTGTAAGGGAAACGAGGTGTTATGTTGTTAATGTTATTAAGTTTGTTAACCCTGTTTAAAGTCACAAATTATGGGAAAATCAACTACTAATATTTGGCGGTACTTTAATAAATCTACTAAAGATGGCAAAATAACTGGAGAATGTTTTAAATCTTTAAAAGTTAGATAAATTGACTCAAAGCTCACATAATTGCTAGTTTTATATTTTTCCGATTAGCGGAAAATTTTCCGCGTTTTATTTTTCCGTAAAATTTACAACCCTATTTTCTAGTATTTTTAATACATATGTATATGGTACTTTACTATAAATATCGGGTTTTGGTTCATAGTGAGTAAATATCGGTATCGATCGGTATCGGCTCATGTTTGCACCGGTATCGATCGGTATCGGGTCAAGCCTGGTATCGGCCATCTCTATTTCCTACTTTTCCAATTTCATCCACTTCTTATTCCGCTTTGTTTCTGCCACCGGCTTATTCCAATTTCACACTATTACATTTGGTTCCATTCTATTTTTAATTTCCACTGAAACTCCGAAACCACCATTATTTGAGTTTCTCACGTCGCCCAGATCGCGTGACCAAATTATTGAGAATTGCGGAATCTTCTTTCAGAGTTCTAATGAACGCTGCAACGGGGTTACGTCAATACATGAAGAAGAAACGCTGGTTTGTTCTGCATACGTGCCTCGGTCTACACTTTTACTCCGGCACAGCCAAGAATGATATTAACTCGAAGGAGTTACTCGGTTTACGTCTTTCCAGTGTCAGTCTCTGCTTTACATTGTGGATTATTGGACTTGGTATCGCCTTGATTTTTGCTGCCATTGAACGATTATCCTGCCGCAGGAAATTTAAAGCTCTAAGATAGTAGGAGTATGTAACCCCGTGTTTTCAAATGTCAGCTTAAAGCAAAGGGCGGCTCCGTTGTTGCCCCTTAAAAGGACTGCAAAGGAGGCATGGGCGGGTGGGTAAAAATTATTTGAAATACGTCACAGACATCACGTGATGCCAAGATACAAAGGCTCCTCATGGAGTGTGACTAGTTAACATCTATTCCTGGTTTTTCGCGTGATTGCAGCGCCAATTCCACGAAGTGGTAGTTTTCGAAATAAAACGAACTAACTAAGCTTCTTTGAATCACCCACGCCTCTCCTAGGTCACGTGGTGCCTCTGACGTATTTCAAATAATTTTGACCCACCCACTCATGCCTTCTTTACAGTCCCTTGAAGCAAAGGGCGGCTCCGTTTCTGCCCCTTAAAAATGGCTTTTTTACTACACAGTGGCTCAGCTTGGTAAGAGCTAGTATAGTCAAAGGCAGGAACCAATCAGACCGAATACACAAGGTCTGATTGATTCCTGCTTTTGGCAATGGAAAATTCGTGCCCAGAAGGTTAGATCGAATGCTTGGGGTGATAATGGAACCACCTGTTGTTTTAATACTGGTGAAATTTTTCGAAGATGTAGTAGCAAAAGTATATAATTTATGTTTCTGATAAGTATGTCATAAATTAAAGGTCATGCTCTTTAGGTCAAACTGTGTGAAAAGTGTCAAAGAACATGAGGTCTAAAATATTTAGTTTCGGAGGTACGGGCAGCTAAATCATGGAAATTGGCACACGTGGGGAGTAAGACATATCAGAGTGCTCATCTTGTTTGGATAATTTCAATAGCCTCCCATCTAAGAACGTTAATTAGTCTTTATCTATCCTAAGCTGGTAATGTGAAAGTTCTTCAAAGTGTAATAGCGTGTACGGTAACTTACCGGTAATTATGGACATTTAATTACCGACTCACATCTTTAAGTCAACGTGTTGCAACAACAACAACTAGAAGGAATATTTTAATTATGTTTAGTATGAACGCATCAATTAGGTGTCAAATCAAATGTCTAAATTCTAATATGAGTAAAACAATATGAATTTTACAAATGTACTTTAGAATTTATAATGTGCAATTAATAAGAAACAACATTGTTAACAAAACGATAATTACATATTATTTATTATTTAATACCAGGGAAAGATTAAATTTTAGAAGTAGGAATGGAGAACGGTGAGTATTTATTTCAGTCCGACTCATAGCCCCTCCCTCCAACACGTAACGAAAAGTTTAAATGATTTTATTGGCTCAGTTAAACTACGATTTGATGACGTTGCTTTCATGCCCCTCCGTCCCGTGGAAGGGGGTCCGGGACTTGCGCGCCCACATTACTCTGTTCTCCATTCCTACTTCTAAAATTAAATCTATCTCTGTTAATACCTTACATATTTGAAAACTAAAAATTACTTTTTGCTCTGATCAGTTACAAACTTTCATTAGAATTTTTAAATGTGTACTTGGCGCAATGTGTACAATCTCGCGAGCTATGTAATTAACTATTTTTACGCACAATCACCTTTTATTAATACAATAATTATTAACTTTATCTACAAAGAGCTTTAAATGATGTTCTTATTGACCACATTGTTTAAAATTGTATCCCCCACGATCTAGACAAAATCCTCCGGTCATAATCCCCCGACAGTGTATAATAAAAAGGTCGTAAAGAATTCAATATCAAAATTATCTAAAACACTAGAAGCGTCACCGATCTGGTGGCATAATGAATAAGGCGTTTAACAGCGGAGTGAAGGATCGCGGGTTCGATTCCCCGAAGAAAAATAAATATTATTAAAATTAAATTTGACTTATTTCTAATTAATTTGTGACTTTCATTCAGTTCTAGGGCAAAAAAAGGTTTACGTAAAAGATATTAGCGTAAATATGGTGAAAATTTGCAAATACGAAACAATCTTTGCTATGGATTGGTTGTGTCAATGACATTCAATATTTACGTTGAGTTTGTCAATATTTTAATTTTATTCGGTTTGGGTTGGGTTAGTTTAGGCTGGGTTGGGTTGGGTTTGGTTAAATTGGGTTGGATATGGATAAATAAGGTTGGGTTTGGTTAGATTGGGCTACGTTAGGTTTCGTTCGTTTAGGTTAGGTTGGGTTACGTTTTGTTCGGTTAGGTTTGATTAGTTTAGGTTAGGTTGGATTAGGTAAGGCAAGAGTTTGGTTAGTAATATTGTATAAAAAACTTTAGAATTTTACGCCTTTTCCGAAATATTGTATTTTATTTTCATTGACTTCCCAAAATAATATGCCTTTTCCAAAATATTGTTGTTTATCTTCATTGAATTCCCAAAATAAAATGCCTTTTCCAAAATATTGCTGTTTATGTTCATTGACTTCCCAAAATAATATGCCTTTTCCAAAATATTTTTGTTTATCTCCATTTATTTCCCAAAATAGTATGCCTTTCCAAAATATTGTTGTTTATCTTCATTGGATTGTGTACGATCAGAGCTAATGCTTTCATTTGTAATGCGAATATTTTAGTTACAAATTTAATGAACAATATTATTCAAAAAGGAGTAACATTATATCGGAAGTGAATATAAAATGTAATTTTTTGGAAAAAGGCATATTAATTTGGAAAATCAATGAAGATAAACTTCAATATTTTGGAAAAGGCGTAACATTTCAGTTATTTTATATAAAATATTACTAACCTAACCTTTAGAAAAGGCATATTAATTTGAATAGTTAATGAAGATAAACTTCAATATTTTGGAAAAGGCGTCTAATTTTAGTTTGTCTTATGAAATATTACTAACCTAACTCTAACCCAACCTTGCCTTTAAGAGAACTCCCTCCCAAGTAATGACGGCGCTCGACGCTGCTCAACTTTTCCGATCATCCAACTCTCTCTATTCATTGCGCTACTGGAGCTCGGCAACTCAAGGAAAACGCTATGATTTTATATGTGTAAACCCATCCCATGCAGTCGAAAGCTCTTCCATATAAATATTCCCATTGAACAGAATATCGCTCATTGGGCTATAAATTGTTTTAAATTGGGCTACAATTGTACAAATCTGAATTCGGTCCAACGGGATTCTATCCAATAGGAGCATACCCTTCATTGACTTCCCAAAATAATATGCCTTTTCCAAAATATTGTTGTTAACTTCATTGACTTCCCAAAATAACATGCCTTTTCCAAAAAATTACATTTTATATTTACCTCCGATATAACATTACTCCTTTTTGCATAATATTGTTCTTTATTTCATATGCATAATATAATAGAGATTTCCCTCCCTATCAATCACAGTTTGGGGGGAATTTGTCCTGGGGCTGGGGGGAATTTGACCTGGGGCCGGGGGTAATTTGTCCTCGATATCCATTCAGGGGAAATTGTCCGGGGGATTTTGTCGCCTACGAGAGGGGATTATGTCCATTTTTTTCAGATGGGGGATTAAGCTCTGAAGTAGCTCTCAACAGTCTTTAATCTATGATTTCAAAAAGCTCTCGAAACAGTCTAGACCATTAATGGCGGGCTGTATTATAGTTTGAGGATTACTCAACCAATGCTTTGATTATGTTATAATCACGATGCTATCTTCATCGCACGTGCTTTCAATTTGGTTGTTTTCGAAACTTTACTACTTTATATTAAGTTTCGTTGTAAAGGTATTTAGCTGCTATTAATTTCGCTAAAACTGTATTTAGCGTTTTAAAACTTTGAGGTAATTGTAATTCGGAAACTTTCCTATCGCTATAAAGATATTTCGCTATTTTTGCATTTCGCTGTTGTAGATTTCCTTATTTTGACCGTCGATATTGTGCCTTGAGCATTTGGGATTTCGCTAATTTGACCTACAAGACCCTATGCCACAGCTAACCGACAGCGCCCTATACTAACTATTACAATTAACCTCGGCAAGTTTTGATGAAAAGGGGAAACCGGGTAAGACCGCGGAGGAAAACTCCTTCAACAAAGAGGATTGTTTCCAGGATTTTCACCCGGTGCCATAGTCCAGGATCGAACCCGAAACCCTCTTGCTGCGAGGCGAAAGTGCTATGCACTTCACCTCCCCACCAGGGTTGGCAAAAACTAGTTTTTGCCGGGACACGTGGCAAAAAGTGGAAAAAACCGGCAAAAACGGAAAAAAACCGGCAAAATTGGAAAAAACCTTTTCCCTATTGAAATGATAATTAGAAATGCTAACTTTGGCTTTGTATTTGTCATTCGTGTTATTATATGTCTTCCAACAGCTAATATGTCTCAATCTTAATCAGTTTTATAACATTTACTGTGTTTTAAACGTTCGAGCTAAATCCACTTTTATCTTACAACTTACGAAATTTTGCTCACATTCCAATGATCCTGGTTGCTTCGCATTTGATAACTAAACAATTTTTAAGCAGTTTCTTGCTTTAATTTGTTTCGAAAACTCAAAATTAGCGAGTTGAAAAAAATAGTGTTGAGCGAAAAATAAGGACTGATTTTTCATTTATTTGTATAACAAAGCAAAAACGTTCTTTGCCACGCGGTTTTTTCCTCCATTTTATAATGAGAACGTAACCCACTTCATAAGCCTATATAATTATGGTAGAATTTTGGACGTTTTATTTTCATTTCAAATCCGAATTTTTTTATTTTTAAAATTTAGTTCGTTATTTCCACATAAAGTGGAAAAAACCGTGGCAAAAAGGTTTTTGCCGCGCGGTTTTTACCTGGAAAAAACCAGGTGGAAAAAACCGCGGCAAAAACTAGTTTTTGCCGCCCGGTTTTTTCCACCCCTGGCAAAAACGTGCCAACCCTGCTCCCCACAATACTGCAAATAGCAAGTAAATAATAAGTTATAACTGTACTACAATAATAATTTCTGTACAAAGAATGAAAACCCAGATACTTTAAAAAAGATAAATCAATTAAACTAGTATTTACTTTAAAACGTAATTCCACTAAATCGGGAGTTATGTCGCATTGTTGACCACTTTCCTTTTTTACCATTGGCGCAATTTCGGGAAAAAAGTTAATTATTTAACCAGTAAAATAGAGATAATGATATTTTTGACCACTAGAAGTCGCTAAGTATATCATTTATAGGTGGAATCAAAATATAAGCAGACGAAGTTTCACAATGAAGTATGCGAGGATGGTACATGTACCAGAGGCTAAAGCTATGATCCGATCACTACCAACGAGATGTACATCTCGTTGGTAGTGTTAATACTTAAATACGTTTTGGTTTCTCTAATTCTTCAATATAACTCAAACGCTTTCGGATCGCCTTTGACGCCTGTTGGTCGCTTTTCGCACCACAATGACAGAACCTTTGGACTGACCGCATCCCGAACAGTGGAAACATTCCTTGGCGATGTCCTCGGGGATACTGCGGGAATACGTCTCGAGTTCAATTGCTCTGAGAGTTTGCTGATCGCCCCTGTTCTTCGAAACGCGCCAGAATTCAGCGAGCGAGATCAAAATGGCCAGCATGGTCGAAGCGGCGAACACCAGAAACATGACGCTGACGTCGTGGATGGAAGTCTTGGAAAATTCCATCACTCGTTTTTGATTCAGATATTTGGAACACCCTTTCTTGTTAACGAGGTCTTTTGCTAGGACTTTATGTCCTGTCTCCCAAAAATTCATAATCCTACAAAAATAATGCCTTAAACTTCACCATTTTTGTACAGATTGCGGTTGTATTTTTGCACCTGCATTGTTTTAGGGGCGTGCCAACCTTTTTCCTGGAGCGGGGGAGAAATCGCTGGCAACTGTCCCAGGCCGGTACATCCAGTAATTTGTGGAAAAATTTTGCATTCGCGTGAACAACCTCGCGCGACCCCAACCGCTTTCCAAATAACATAAGAGTCACGTAAAAAAATTTCGTATTAGCTAGGTGTGGTTGGGGGTGGGGAGGTTGTGTTAGTTTTGTATGTGCCAATGTAGTACAGTAATTATGTTTTGTAACTCGCTAAGGTAATATTCGAGATGGCTATCAGGTGGGGTACATTAAGTTCATACTGAACCTAGCTAAAAATATCTTTTCGTCTATCCATCCTCCACACACAAACCACAAACATACACACTCAAAGATCATAATCGAAAAAGTCTTTCACACTCGTCGCTAAAAGACGATTACAACTACGTATACAGGGTGTTTCTAAAAGGTCTGGAAGAAATCATGGAGTTTGTTCGTTGGGTCAAACTGAGTGAAAAATGTCTATGAAACTTTTGTCTAACGTGCTTTGTTGCGACGTTATGGACCCTTAAAAATAGGCCTTGGAACAACGTAAATCGTCCGAATAGTGGGGGTAGAATGGTACCATTGAACAAATTGTTTTTCAATTTATGCATAAGCTAATGACCGAGAGATAAGTGAAATAATAAAGGTTATTAACTACTAGCAAGAAGCGTAAACGTGTGCAACTGTCTTAAACTATGACCAGCTAAATGCAGAGCTTTTCATTAAGGAGCGGTACGTAAACATTTCAAGTAAGACACTAAACTTTGGCCAGAACTACTTGACCTCAAAGTATGGCTTTATTACGTTTTCGTTTTAGATGTTCACAGAGAAGATTAAATGTGACAAGAAACCATCAAGTACCATAATGTTAATTCATTATTAAACGGAATCAGGAAGTAATTTCAAAAAGGGTTCGAAATGCTTTCCGTCGGCGTTGGTACAAACTTGGGCGCGTCGAATAAACGACTGTCTAACCCGTTCGAAAATCCATGGAGTGTTGCTTATGGCTTCGCAGGCATCAATAATCCTTCTTCGTAGATCATCCACGTCTCGCACTTCACGTTCATAAACTAAATCCATAAGGTAGCCCCAAAGAAAGTAATCGATCGCAAGGGTTTAGGTCCGGAGATCTGGCTGGCCACGCAACCGTTCCACCACGGCCTATCCACCTCAAAGGGAACGTTTCATTTAGATGGACCCAAATTAGGAGCGAAAAATGCGGTGGTGCACCGTCGTGCATAAACCACATGTCTCGTCGCAAAGCCAATGGTACGTCGTCTAGTAGCTGGAACAAATTGCCTTGCAGAAATCAGAAGTATGCCTCTCCGTTAAGCCTTGGTTGCAAAAAGAGCGGTCCAATTAGATGATCACTCACAATTCCACACCAGACGTTTAAGCTGAATTGAACTTGGTGAGCCCTAACACTAGTAGCGTGGGGGTTTCGTTGCGCCCACTGATGCTTGATGTGCATGTTCAATATGCCGTCAGGGGAGAAACTTACCTCATAAGAAGCTAAAAGGTTATGTGGTAAGTTAATGTCTTGACGTCGAGCCATAAACCTTTGAGAAAAGTCTAGTCGTCTCGGATAATCCGTTTCGTTAAGTGCTTGGACTTTATGTAGATGGCAAGGATGAAATTTATGTCCTCGGAGAATTCGCCAGACAAGTACGTGAGTTACCCCCAATTGGCGCCCAGCTTTCCTGGTGCTTGTTGCGGGATCATCCTCGAATATGGGGAGTACTTTTTCCTCCACAACTTCAGGAACGTCTTGAGCTATATCCCCACGTCCTACAGGTTGGATCTGTCCTCCCTTTCTCAATCGTCTGTCGACAGCTTGGAGAGTTTTTTGATTGGGCAACTGTCTTTGAGGGAAGTGGTCCTGGTACAAACGTTGAGCTTCCAAAGTGTTACCCTCTGCCAGACCATACATCAGATGCATATTCGCATATTCTGCATTGGTATACGGCATAGTTAACAACCCCACATTTAATTTTGATCTGCCTAGTATTTATTACATCTTCCGCCGTTTATAACCGTCTCTAATTCCAGGCACCGCTCCACTTTGGAACGGTAATTAACGTCTAGCAAAGGTGCAAACGTTAATTACCGTTCCAAAGTGCAAGCCTAATAGGCCTAATGTTAGGCCTATTAGGCTTGAACTTGGGAAGGGTGCCTGGAATTAGAAACGGACATAAACGGCACAGGACGTAATAAATAATAGACAGATCGAACATACGTGTGGTGTTGTTAACTATGCCTTATACCAATGGAGAATATGCGAATATGCATCTGATGTATGGTCTGGCAGAGGGTAACGCTTTGGAAGCTCAACGTTTGTACCATGACCACTTCCCACAAAGACAGTTGCCCAATCAACAAACTATCCAAGCTGTCGACAGACGATTGAGAGAGGGAGGAATGACCCAACCTGCGGGACGTGGGGCTATAGCTCAAGATGCTCCTGAAGTTGTAGAGGGAAAAGTACTCACCATATTCGAGGATGATGACGCAACAAGCACCAGGAAAGCTGGGCGCCAATTGGGGGTAACTCACGTACTTGTCTGGCGAATTCTCCGAGGACATCCTTACCATCTACATAAAGTCAAAGCACTTAACGAAACGGATTATCCGAGACGACTAGACTTTTGTCAATGGTTTATGGCAACAAAACCCCCACGCTACTAGTGTTAGGGCTCACCAAGTTCAATTCAGCTTAAACGTCTGGTGCGGAATTGTGGGTGATCATCTAATTGGACCGCTCTTTTTACAACCAAGGCTTAACGGAGAGGCATACCTGCGATTTCTGCAAGGCAATTTGTTCCAGCTACTAGACGACGTATCATTGGCTTTGCGACGAGACATGTGGTTTATGCACGACGGTGCACCACCGCATTTTTCGCTCCTAATTTGGGTCCATCTTAATGAAACGTTCCCTTTGAGGTGGATAGGCCGTGGTGGAACGGTTGCGTGGCCAGCCAGATCTCCGGACCTAAACCCTTGCGATCGATTACTTTCTTTGGGGCTACCTTATGGATTTAGTTTATGAACGTGAAGTGCGAGACGTGGATGATCTACGAAGAAGGATTATTGATGCCTGCGAAGCCATAAGCAACACTCCATGTATTTTCGAACGGGTTAGACAGTCGTTTATTCGACGCGCCCAAGTTTGTACCTACGCCGACGGAAAGCATTTCGAACCCTTTTTGAAATTACTTCCTGATTCCTTTTAATAATGAAATTAACATTATGGTACTTGATGGTTTCTTGTCACATTTAATCTTCTCTGTGAACATCTAAAACGAAAACGTAATAAAGCCATACTTTGAGGTCAAGTAGTTCTGGCCAAAGTTTAGTGTCTTACTTGAAATGTTTACGTACCGCTCCTTAATGAAAAGCTCTGCATTTAGCTGGTCATAGTTTAAGACCGTTGCACACGTTTACGCACCTTGCTAGTAGTTAATAACCTTTATTATTTCACTTATCTCTCGGTCATTAGCTTATGCATAAATTGGAAAACAATTTGGTCAATGGTACAATTCTACCTCCACTATTCGGACGATTTTAGTTGTTCCAAGGTCTATTTTCAAGGATCCATAACGTCGCAACGGAGCACGTTAGACTAAAGTTTCATAGAAATTTTTCACTCAGTTTGACCCAACGAATAACCTCCTTGATTTCTTCCAGAACTTTAAGAAACACCCTATATATTGATGGATCAGGCGAAGAGTTTAACGACAATTAAAATTAATAAGTGAAACACAGCCTTTATAAATAGTGCTCTTTCGCCTGAAACTGAATCTCTCATTCTAGCTACCTTGCCTGCATTCCCTATCCCACCCACCGCTAAACAAATAAAGTTGTGAAACCAAAAAAACCTCGCCGAGGTTTTCATTAATTAATTAAAAAAATATAATTGATATTATTTATTTTAATCATCATTAATTTAGCTTAATTATAGTTAAATCGTTTTAAGTAACTTTATTCCTAAAATAATTTTAAACATAGGTATTGTTGACATTTGAATTCACGCGTATGCCTCTTTAACAATATTTTGAAATTTAGGGTATATAAAGCGATTGATTCTCAATAAATGATAAGAAAACCCGTAATTTCGTGAACCTTTTGTGGGAGGCTGACGATTCTCGTAACCCTAGCTAATCGCCGCGTATATCTTAACCCTAACGATGATAATGAGTGGAAGCTAATATTGCCTTCTACGAACACATTTGTTCCGATTTGCCAACTGCGAACGCGGTGACAGACAAACACAGACACGTCCAGTGTGATACCTCTCCGTGACGTCATCGTTAGTCGGAGAGTTAAAAACCGGATTATAGAGAAAATATTTCAATTATAAACGCTTTCGATAAATGGGTTTTCGCTACAGCTGTCCATCAAATTAAAAAAAAAATTGACGGTTGCCGCAATATAACTGGGTGCATTCTTTGACGATGCAAATGTTGTTTCGTTCCCAATACATCTTTCCCAAGAGCCGGAAGAGGATATTTTCTTAAGAAGGGTGCTGACTAATCTGTTTTCCGTCCGTTCGAAGCCAGGAAAACGGCTGTAAACGCATACCATAATTCTTTCATATTACGAGCTCCAATGTGGTAGCGAATCTTGTCTTAATCGGTTTCTTGCCACGTTAGCTTATGGAATACTCCGATCACAAACATACACACATAAACACAAAGTCACGCGTCATTTACTTCCATAAAATTGTATAACAAGTTAGACTATAACATAAGAAAAATAAATGATTATAATCTATTTAAAAATCAAATAAGAAAATGGATACATAAAAATGTTTAGATTACTATATTAATTAACAAATACTAAAATCCCTTATTTTCTACTAAATATAAGCGGTTGCCCGTACGCGGCATAAATAAATAAAAATTATAGAATATGAACAGTCACCCACATACAAGACTTCTTAGGTGGGTGACTTAAATTTTCCCTTGAAACAAAATATTTAACTATTTAATATAATACTGTACTTTGGGACAAACAAATAAAAAATAAAATAAAATAAATAAAATTGTGCTTAAAATGAAGTATAGTCTTAATGGTAGTTCCATCAATGTCTCTAAGTTTTAAATTAAAATTTTAATATTTTGGTTTCGGGTAGGTTAGGTTCGGTTCGCTTAGCTTTGGTTTGGTTTGTTTAGGTTAGGTTAGGTTAGGTTAGGTTCGCCGTAAGTAAAACGTAGTTAAAATAAGTGCAGTAATATATTTTCAACTCACATTTATTTCAACAAAAATAAGTTGTGAAAATAAAAATAAATTTAATGCAAAACCACACAGTATGTCTTCAATAGAATTTCGGTCCAATGGGACTAAATTATAAATAAAAACGCACCTTTTGGCTACGTTCGGTCGAATGGGACACCACCGAAAGACCGTGGTGTCGAATGGGAATTCGCTTCAATGGGATCAAAGAGGAGTCGTTTCAAGATAAGTGGCATTGTTCGGCCCCTATTTCCAATATTGAAACCCCTTACCACCCAAGCCTAATGGGTCCGCGCCCCGAGGCAAAAGAAATATTCATTCACTGGTCTTAAAAGCTATTGCCGTCTCTGTATGTTCAGCCTTCATACATGCTTTTGCTATGCATAGTTTTCAGACTTGGAGGATTGAAACTATTTACATGGTGGTACATGGCGGACAAAGTGCAGTACCAAGTAGACTGGCCTCCTGGTGTAAATGGTATCAATCGTCCTAGTCTGAAAACTGTGCATATGAATAGTATAAGTTGAGTTACCAGTTCTATTGTTACATGACACTCCTTCGTATCATAATCCGCGATGACTCTTTTCTTTGTCAAAGAGCGACAAATGTACAAGATATCGCAAAATACTATTATTTAGTAAAACACTATTACCAAAAAAATTCTAGATCCACACATTTCGAAAGGTAAATTGTGTAAAGATTCGTCGTACATCATCAAAGCCCAAGAAAAACTGAAACTAAAGAGCAGACGCCTCCAAAAATCACAAAATTGGATAATGCATATCGAATTATATTAATTACATAACTGAATCTTGCTCAGATTCAATTTACGGTCTACCATCTATAACAATATTTCTAGCATTACCGATTAGAATATCAATTAGTTGTTTACTTTTATTTTTTTATTTTTTGAATTTATTTCTAAAGAGGTTTAAATTGCTCTCTTTCAATCCTCTAAACATGTTCATTCAGACTCCCACCGTAATTTAGCTTCTCGTTTATTATAGTTAAAAAAACTATAACTTTTCTTGAAACTTTGAGGGAGTATTCAACAGGGCCGGTAGGCCCTTGTAGATATGACTTGATACCGTTTTGTAACGTTAAAGTAATATTCACCCGCTTTTGCTAATTTCCTATGGAGATTAACATGGGTTTTTCGTGATTTTTCCCCACCGATAACTTAAAAACTACAGCGAAGATACTTTTCGGAAATATCTTAAATTAACAATTGAGTATTCAGGGTGTGCTATCGGCCAGCTTGATCAAAACAATTAAGTCTAAGTATGTTAATTTTACTTAATTGCAGAAGTACGGCTTTGACCATCGTGATTTGACATAATAATTAGCTAGATCTCTTGGAAAACTCAGTGTTACTACGTATCTGTAGTGTGGTGGTTATCACGTCCGCTTCACACGCGGAAGGTTCCCGGTTCGAGCCCTGGTAGATACATGTATTGACCATCGGGATTGGACATAAGAATTAGCTAGATCTCTTGGAAAACTCAGTGTTACTACGTATCTGTAGTGTGGTAGTTATCACGTCCGCTTCACACGCGGAAGGTCCCAGGTTCGAGCCCTGGTAGATACATGTATTGATCATCGAGATGGACATAAGAATTAGCTAGATCTCTTGGAAAACTCAGTGTTACTACGTATCTGTAGTGTGGTGGTTATCACGTCCGCTTCACACGCGGAAGGTCCCAGGTTCGAGCCCTGGTAGATACATGTATTGACCATCGTGATTGGGCAAAAGAATTAGCTAGATATCTTGGAAAACTCAATATTGCCCCGTATCTATGGTGTAGTGGTTATCACGCCCGCTTCACACGCGGAAGGTCCCAGGTCCGAGCCCTGGTAGATACATATATTGACCATCGGGATTGGACATAAGAATTAGCTAGGTCTCTTGGAAAACTCAGTGCTACTACGTATCTATGGTGTAGTGGTTATCACGCCCGCTTCACACGGGGGAAGTCCCAGGTTCGAGCCCAGGTAGATACATGTTTTAACCATCGTGATTGGACATAATAATTACCTAGATCTCTTGGAAAACTTAGACTTACCACGTGTCTGTGGTGTAGTGGTTATAATAAATATTTAACAATTATTTCACTTCACTTGGTTTAATAATGTTACATAGGTAGCTTACTTTTTCCCTATTTTTAAAACCATTAAACTAAGTAATATTAGAAGTTCAACATATAGTCTAAAAAAGATGTTAAAAGCGACTGTAAATGGTGCTTAAATGCCTAATATTTCCTTAATACTTGCAAATAATACTAGTAAATGGCGTGAATTGATCATAGAAATGGGGTTAAAGTACACCCTAAATGATGTCTTTTTTGGCACTGGAAAAAACAGCATATATGGTGTTTGAATGCACCATTATATTTTAGAGTGCAAATGTATGACGATAAAGCAAACATAATTATTCAAAATTTAATTACATTAAGACTGAAGTGACAGATATTATATAAAAACGTCTTGGTTTGGACCAAGGCCGAAAAAACAAACGATATGTGTGAGGTTTATCAATTGACTGAAGTTCAGATATTGAAATTTTTTTCTAGTTATTTTTATCCATTTAAACCTTAATCAATATTAAATTCAATCAACTGATTTTACTGTTAATCGATCTAGTCCCTCTAATTGAATAGTAGAATTAAAACTACTACAATTTTTATTACTCCAGCAAGTATCTTACCTCAATTTTTATTACTCCAGCAAGTGTCTTACCTCTATGTTCTTGCGGAATTGTTTTATAATCGTCTTTTTTAAAGTGAGAAGCGCAAACAACCATATTATTACTAGGTTTCTTTCCCATTTTCAAGGTAAATTCCCAAGCCTTGGCTAATTTTAGTAGTTTTCAAGTTTTGAAGGAAAACGATGAAACCGCATACCTTTCATGGTGCCATTGTTTTTACATCCGTAAACACAGCGATAAGTAACCATTTTTGTAATTTAAAACACAAGTAAAAGAGTGTTTACGTAATAATAAATTAGTTAATGTCTCACTTTTCACTCAATGAGATTTGCGCCTAATAGTCTACCAAGTCGTCTGCTCTGTTTCCTTTAGATCGAGCCATATTGGACAAACCAAAGCGCCCCCTTTAATTCTTTTGGATGCAAATACTATTAGACCAAAAATTGATGTAAATATATATACCTGAGGCCACAGCTCTTTGCTTTTCGGCTACAACGACATCCGTATAAATATCCCTGACTCGTTTCGATTATCTTGCAGAATTTACTCGCAACATCATTTCTTCTTTAGCCCGTAAGTGCAAAATGTACTTCGTATCAGGTTCATGGGCTGAGTGCGTTTCCGGAACGTTGCTGACAACAATACCGCGACGCGTTGTAATTTTAACTTGACAACACTTATTTCTACTAACATAATAGGCCGACTCTTTATTTCTCCTATTTAGACGAAACAAATAGTCATTTTTAACGTATAAAAATCCTCCTTTGTTAGCTACACGCTCCATACTGATACACTAACTTCTTTCTTACGATGTTTGCTTCGACATGATAAGGTGAAAAATATACCAAGACTTATATAGCTTGTAATTGATTTTTTAAGATTTTAAAACCCCGAACATAATATGTGAAGCAATTTATAACTATAGTTTTAAGCGCGTAAAGTGCAAACCCCGTAATAGATGAATTCAATAAGTACTAGAAGAGAAACCAACCGTACATGGGGCAAGCAGCCATTCTTGTTCTGCCAAGAGCCAACGCTAGAGGTAGTGAACGATGACTGGCGTAGCTTTTTGGCCCAAGCTTGAAGCTGCTGTTAACGAGAATTCCGGCTTATTGATGGAATAAATGAATTCGTCTATATCCGATTCCACACACCGAACCTAACCTAACCTAACCTTCAGAGGTCAATTTGACCCTGGGGGTCAAAGGGGGTTATTTTTGGTCAAGTGACTTTCAGGGGTCAATTTTACATTGGGGGGTCAACGGGGGTTATTTTTGGTCAAGTAACCTTGGGGGGTCAAAGGGGGTCATTTTTGGTCAAGTGACCTTCAGGGGTTAATTTGACCTTTGGCGTCAAAGGGGGTCATTTTTGGTCAAGTGACCTTCAGCGGTCAATTTGACCTTTTTGGTCAAAAGGGGTCATTTTTGGTCAAGTGACCTTCAGGGGTCAATTTGACCTTGGGGGTCAAGGGGGTTATTTTTGGTCAAGTGACCACCAAGGGTCAATTTGACCTAGGGGGTCAAAGGGGGTCATTTTTTGGTCAAGTGACCTTCAGGTCCGGAACTTCTAATTATTCTAATTAGGTTATGTTTACATCGGGTCCGGTACTTCTAATTATTCTGATTAGGTTATGTTTACATCTGGTGCGCTACTTCTAATTATTCTGATTCGGTTATGTTTACATCTGGTCCGCTACTTCTAATTATTCTTATTATGTTATATTTACATCAGGTCCGGTACTTCTAAATATTCTGATTCCGTTATGTTTACATGAGGTCCGGTACTTCTAATTATTCGGATTAGGCTAGGTTTACATCTGGTCCGCTACTTCTAATTATTCTTATTATGTTATGTTTACATCAGGTACGGTACTTCTAATTATTCTTATTATGTTATATTTACATCAGGTCCGGTACTTCTAATTATTCTGATTCGGTTATGTTAACATCAGGTCCGCTAGTTCTAATTTTTCTGATTAGGTTATGTTAACATCAGGTCCGGTACTATTAATTTTGCTGATTTGGTTACTACTATGGTCGGCTACTTTTAATTCAAACTTCCCGCGCTTTGCTTTTCGGACCCTGGAAAAATTTATGTTCTGACCATAAAAAAGTGAGGTACCCTTTAAGGTTTGTTTACGTTCTGAAAAAGTTTCCGGACATCACAACGTCAGTCTCAATGGGTAGTAATATACGTGTAAAAAATTGAGTTTCGTCGCGAATCGCGATAGTGCGTCATAATCATTTCAAAACAAAAGAACGTGATCAGTGCCTTATCCATTTCAACTAATTAGTCTGTGAAAATAAGTGTTTTTAACTGTTTCGTGAGGAAAGTTCGTTCCAAATCGTTTGGTGTAATATTCATCTTCTTACGCACCTTGTACCAGTAACAGTAAGTGCTTGATTTTTTTACTATTAGGAATCCATAGAGCTAATAGGAATCTTTGTGATCCCGTATCTTCGACGTTAATTTCCATGCGGCTTTTGTGAGCCCGGCTTATAAGGTTCAAAGCGGACGGAGATACGCAAAATTAGCCTAGCTCCTCCCTCGAAGCCCGCCTAAATACGAGAAGAAAATGGCTCTCGAATGACTCCAATTAGTCGTATGGATTCTTGGTACTACACATTGACAACGTTGCCATAACTACATAGATATCTGCTAAGTGGTTGCATTTTTTGCTATGAGGACCCATAAAGCTAATTTTAATCAATGTCCCCATATTTTCTTTGTGTTTTGTGGACAGGGCATGTGTACTGTAAGGTTTACCGCGAGGCGAGATAATTCGTGACGTGCCTACATAATGATTCCTTTTAGCTGTATGGATTATTGTTACTATATATCGGCGACGCTAGAATGGCTACAGAGAAAGATACGATTTTTACCCACATCATACCTTAAGATGAGGCTCTTAGTTAATTTGACCCGAGCCGTAGTAGTAAAGGCAGAGTTTTCGCTATCGTTTATAGTTATCCTTAGATTTTGGATAAAAACGAACTCTATGAATCCTAAAATCCAAGTATATCTGAAGCACATTTGATTTAATTTAAATTTTTACAAAACACCCGGGATTCGAACCTACTCTACCACTTAAACATACATACTGGATACCTATGGAGGGATACTTCTACATTTGAATTTGGGTTTATTAATTTGTGTCATGGGGTAGGATACTTGTGCATTTGATATTTTGGGGTCGAATACTTATGAACTTGTATGTTTGGGGTCCAATTTTTCTGAACTTGTATATTTGGGGTCGTATACTCCAACAGATTTCATTAAAATGAATGTGGTGAGTTTTAGTTTTAAAATAACCATTATAATCTGTAAAATGTTTAGCTACAACGTACGATATACATATACGGTGAGGCTATTACGCTTTGACTTGCCAAGTTGTACTACTACTAGTAGTACTAGTAGACGTGAAGGAGTAGCGCCTTGTCAGTATAAAAATTCGTAGGTCATTCAAGGGTCAGTGAA